>JABUQX010075644.1:0-27563 GCA_015478945.1 Trachelipus rathkii
CAGGTATGCTTCAGTTCGTTTTACTCCGTTTGGGTGTTTTAACCGTTTCGCATTTATCGTGAAACGCTTTCACTTTGTTTCGTGCGCCGCTTCAACTATAAACGTGTTTGGTTGACAATGAGAGTGGTTTGAGGTTGAAAGAATCCACTTTCCAAAAATAAATTTATTTGAGAGACAACAAAAATGGTACTTGAAGGTACAACTGAAAAGTACCATCGAAACCCAAGCTTGAGAACATTTAAATCTTTGCATATGGTTAAGAAAAGGTATAACATTTCCAACAATGCATTTGCAACCTCGTTTATACAGCGAAAAAGCAAGTTAGGTCTTTTTCAATAAAACATTTTACAACGTTCTACGATCGGCCAAGTTGACAGCATGCCGGTTTGCGGGTAGTTGCAGATTGATGGAATTTTGTGGCAATGTTGTGATCTGGCAACATCACCCCCCTTCTAGTGGTCTGGTCGCAGGGGACGTTACTCCAAGTAACGACGAGGCCAACGTTCTCGGCGGCCAGACCGCGATGTTGTTACAGTACTAGAGGGAACCAAAGCAGACCGTAGAGGGACGATCGGGACAGCAGACTGTGATGGAAGGTCTGACTGTCCTGGCGCAGATGACGAAGCAGTTGGCTGGGTTGGTACACTCTTAACGAAAATTATGTCATTGTGACAAAAAAATTTTTGCTATTGAGGTGTCCTTTTTGGATAAACTTTTTTTAGTCACCGCGACATAAAAATTTTGTTAATGACGTTGACACAAAATATTACTCTGATGACGTTGACACAAAATATTACTCTGATGACATTGACACAATATATTACTCTGATGACAATCCAATTTTTTTTTTCGAATTTCAAATAAATTTATATACTTCCTATATACCCTTTTTACCTCCACAATTTTATTTATTCCCTTTTCTTTTGCTATTACATAAATATTAGAGGGAAAAAGAGAAATGAGAGTGAGATCGAGGAAAGAATACAAGAAAAATATATATACATTGTGGAACCTATATTTTTCTTGTATACTCTTAATTCTTTCCTCATGCATGCATGCAGTCTCATTTTATCTCTCTCCTTATAATAATTATGCAATAGCAAATGAAAAGAATAAATAAAAGTTTGGAAATGAAAAGGAAGTAGAAAGTATCGAAATTTATTTGCAATTCAGCTAAAAAAAATAGTCATGTATTCCTATATAGCTCTATTTACCAGTATATATATATAGTCTTTTCTCACCTGTCTCTCATTTATATTTGCATTCTCTCTCCTTATATATGTAATAAGAATAGAAACAGGATAATCGGAGGGAGGGAAGTAGCGCTCTCGTAGCTGTGAGATCACCCCCAGTGGGAATATGGAATGGTGGGGTATTTCTGTTCAATGGTTCGTCTCTCTTGCGCTCATATACACTTTCTTCTTACATTGAAGCAGACTTTCCGCTATCACACATATAGACCATATAACACTTACTGATAATATTACAGTGGCAGCTGGGTTCGGATCCCGCTTCCACTTATTTCTACCCTGAGAATGGTAATGCAGCATTGGTTTCCAGTTCATGTATGAGCACCGCACCTCCTGTCATGGGGAAACTGGATTAGTTGATGGATGAATGAATGAAATATAACAAAGATTGTGAGGAGGAAAGGTTTATATATAAAAAAGAAAATCACCAATTAGATTGGAATGAAACTCGGTTATAACAATGTAATTTTTATTTCTGTATAACCAAAGAAACCATTGTTAAAACATTAATATCTTTATCATGGCTATAGAGTATATTTCGTAACTATATATCTATCTAAATTACCCTATTCTGTTCAAGCTTGGACATCTTTCCAAACAATATTTAATTCCCCCTGGGCTTGAGTTGGCCTAAATTTCTTACTACAAATGTTGAAAAAAATATATTGCAATAGTTCGAAAGTTCTCCTAATACATTTGGGAACTTCTAAATTAAATATATAAAAGCATGCAACCCAAATAAATGTAGATATTTCAGCAGAAACCTCCGACATGTACACTTCTCCATCCACGCAGATCGAAAATGAATCTCCTGAATTCAGAAGGAACGGCGTTTTCATTTCATCCTGTAAAGGAAAACATTAATTTATGAAAAGGGAACGGATGATGCTGGGTGTAGTAGGAAAGTCGCGGGTGGGAGAAAAGTGGCTGGCTGGAGCAATTAAGTCTTTGGTGAATTCAAAGTGACTAAGTCTCGAGTGCACCAATGTTTTGTTTGCATTAGGCTATGATTTTACGGGTGTTGTTAATTGTATAGTAATGAAACTATTGAGTATAGTTCTGAGTTGTAGATTGTTCAGATGAATAATCTTAAGAGTGTGTTAGGTGTGATGAGAATCAATAAAATTAGGAATGAATATATCATGATGACATGTGGTGTGATGAAGGTATGAAATGATGGAATAAATGAGTATACCAAAATGGTTTTGTCATGACGGAAGGATGGATGATAGTCGGTTGGTTAAGTAGATGTATAAAGATCAGCGTGTTGGGAATCGACCGGCTTGAAGACTGAAGAGAAGGTGTACTGACTAAGTAAAGAGTTTCTGGTGGAAAAGAGATGAATTAGGTCCAAGCAAAAAGATTGGTGCATGATATGTGTGCAAGGAGGGATTTTGCGAGAGGGCGTGATTAAGGGCCTAGCCCAAGGAATGAACCCCACACATGACTATTTACCAGAGTGTGTCCGTTGCGCTGTTACGAAGCTCTAGGGTGGATATTTTTGGTTGCGACTGCCTTGCAGCTTTAGGATAATGAATAGGTGGTTTGTGGTGATGCTTTTTCTTTCACGTAACGTCATCTTCCTCTACTAATATTTTTTCCGGTTTCTGCACGCACCTCAACCCCGAAAGGGACAGAAGGAAGGTGAAAGAAAGAATTAAGATTGAGAGGTTAGTTAAGGTTTACTTTAATAAAGAGGCTTTAAACTTAATGGTAGACAAATAAAAAAAGCTGGATACATGTGGTCAAATGTGGTTTTAATGCAGTTAAAGGGTAGAGTTGTAAGACTATGATTTATTATGTGTTTGTTACCGACGTTGATATACGGGAGCTAGAAAACGACTTGGAAGGCCAATAAATATTGAGTAAGCGCTGTGCAGATGGATAAACTTTGTGGTTATTCAGGAGTAAAAAGGAAAGATAGGAAAAAATGTGTGAGGACTGAAGACGCAATCGACAGAATCGATAACAGTATTATAAGGTGACACGAACACGTGTAAGAGATTAATTTAGAGATGTATGTTAAAAAGGTTACCTTGAACATGGCATGACAAATATTGCTTGTGCTTTTGCAGTACCATAACACTTAACTGTGCTTTGAATTTTAACCACTTCACATAGTAAATACATAACCATATTATGCTATATTAGAACAGGTATGAAATATTACTTAACACATAGCATGGAAAATATAATAGATCAACTTCCATTGTGAACAGAGTAAGTGGATACTTACAACAGAATTCCGTAACACCATGCGAGGATCATCGGAAAGAAAGAGTGCAACGTTTCCTGTGAGCCTGTAGAAAATCACCTCTTCAAGCTTATGAGCATTTGTCATACCTGGAAAATTTATTATTACTATACTACAACCAGTGAATCTCAAATCATCTCTCCCCCCACCTATTAGAACGGATAAGTCTGTATATATAGAATGATGAATGGTGCTGCACGTTCAAAAAATTTAGGGGGGAGGGAAAATTGTCTTATTTTTTAAAAAGAATTTATACATTCGAAACCGAAAATATCTTGTTACCTAACTCATTTGTCCCAATAAATTTACAGAAATTATATTGCTTAAGCAATTTATTCATTTTAATATATACATTTTATTATTAACCCCAATATTTAAATAAGTTTAAGTAATATTTCGAAACTTTTTGATAGGAGTTTTTTTATTAAAATTTTAACCTATGTTTTAAGAATAAGAAACCCCTTTAAAAAATGGTAAAACTGTTAAGTTTTTCAATTAAGTATAAAAAACTGAATTTCGTATATGTATATATAGTATATATGAAGGTCGAAACTTACTTGGAATGTTCAGAACATAATTTTTATTCTGGCTTCTTGATGTAGAAACTAAATCATTAACTTTGAACGCAAATTGGTGGATCTGTGCTTTCAAAGAAGTGCTAGCATAATCTGTCCCTCCAAACAATCTTTTGACCTCGAGAAGACACTATAAAAATAAGATAGATTTATCTAAGTTTAAACTAAATACTTCAATTAAGATGAGCGAATAACATTCGTTTAATATATATATATGAAGTTATTATATTATTATTATTATTATTATTATATATATATATATATACGTTATATATATATATATATACATATATATATATATGTTATATGAAAGAAAGAAGATATATATATATATATATATATATATATATATATATATATATATATATATATATATATATATATATATATATATATATATATATATATATATATATATATATATATATATATATTCTTTCTTTCTTCTTCTCTTAACTTCATTCTATTTTCCCAAGAATGGGAGTAAGGTGAGTGACAAGCATCGGAAAAAGAAAGCAGTAGAAGAACATGACATATCGAAAAGAAAGCCCAGTCTTACCCCCCCCCCCCCCCCCTATTAACAAAGCGGAACCATCGCAATCAGAAAATCCACCCTAAAGCTTCTTGGGACAGCGACAGCGATGGACTCTCACTATGGTAGATCGTCACGTAAGGGTTCATCCTTTAGCCCAGGCTAAGCAACCATACCCCTACAATCCCCTCGCCATTCACCTCCTTGGTTATACACCTTTCTTCACCCTCTACCAAACTCACTACATTTCTCCTTCAAACATTCGTTTCCTTGACTCAATCCACTTTTTTTCTTCGGTCTCCTGCCGGTCGGTTCCCAACACTAACTCGCCACCATACATCCGCTTAACCAGCCGACTATCATTCATCCTTTTCCCATATGACCAAACCATCTCAACATACTTTCATTTATTCTCTATTTATCCCTTCACATCACACAACTCTCCAATACGTTCATTCCTCCTTTTATCAATTTTTCTCACACCTAACACGTTCTTAAGATTGTCCATCTGAACACATTGAACTTAGATCTATACTTCTATTCCAGACCATAGTTCACTACTATACAATAACATGGGTAACAACATACCCTCATGTAAGATCCCAGCACACTCAAGACTTAGTCCTTACATTCACCCAACGATTTAATTGCACCAGCCACCTTCCTGCCATTCATTAACTTTTCTTACACTCTGATTGTCCGTTCCTCATCCAACATATACTAAGATGAACCAGACTGTTCCAGCTAAGCCACCATTCAACATATCCCACACTGAGGATCATGTCCTCACCACAAACTTACAACCTTACTCCTTCATCCACCTTTACTTTTCTCAAGCCCCTCCCATGTAAACCCCGCCAAATCTCTCTACCAATACTCTCAAACTCTCTCTCAGATTCGCCACACAGAAATAAATCATCCGCACATAATAGGTAGGGCAACCCTCCACCTATCTCCATTCTCCATCATTCTAACACCATTTCCTGCCATCCCAACTCGAATTCTTTCACAACCCCATCCATACACAAATTAATAACCAAGGAGACATACCACAACCCTGTCTCACTATTAATCCTAAGCCAATCACCATTGACACCATTTAGTCTCACACACGCTTCACCATCGTCACATAAATTTTTCGCTGACTCACCAGAAGCTTCACCACCTCAAATACTCATATGAACAACACCGCCAGCAAGCTCCCTATTAACCCTATTTGATACGCCTGCTGGAAAATCCATAAAACTCTAAATACAATTTTATTCTTCTTTCTCCCTCATTTTTCTTCAATCTGATATATTGTTGTTGTTATATATATAGTTATTATATTTATATTATATATATATATATATATATATATATATATATATATATATATATATATATATATATATATATATTTAAGTTTAAAAGAGAATATTTTTTAAATTTTATAGAGATTTATTTATAAAATAGTGTTTTTTAAACTTCTATTGCATAATACACTTGTAATCAATACTACATAAAATAAAAAGGTTATACGTTAACAAACATTTTTCCAACTCCTAACTTTGCAGTATTAAACGAGAAAATATAGGCCTAGCATTCAATTTTACGATAAATTTCAGAATGCAAAAGATTAGTTAAGAGAAAAACAAAAAAATACTATTTACCTGGTTCTCAAACCGAAGGCAAGGATATTCCTTCAATAAAGAAATAGACGATAAAGAAGAATGGTTGTCTTGAGCAAAAAGTAGTCTTCTTCTGTCTTCAAAAGTTAAATCCATTTGCAGGCTCATAGCTGCTTTATTTTTAGCAGACTTTTGATACTCTTTTTGGAGCCAAAATTTGTAGCTATCTAACAAAGTGGGGTCTTCATCGTCTTCTGTCTTATCTTTCGGTTTGTAATTAGGGATACTCCACCATGAGTCAAAGGAAGTATTAAGGGCTTTCCAGTCAACTTTTCTCTGCTTTCTCTTCACCACTTCTTCTTCATCGTTGTCGTCTCTTCGCTTTGAATTTCCAAATTTTGCATACAAGGCTTTTATCCAAAGTTTCTAAACATAGAAAACAAGACAGGTTACGAAATTAAACTTATGGAAAATATTTTTGAAAGATATATATATATTATTATTATTATATACATATATATATATATATATATATAAGAAGATATATATATATATATATATATATATATATATATATATATATATATATATATATATATATATATATATGGAGAAGAAGAATAAATTAAATTTATTTTTATGACTTGCAAACAGTCGTATTGATAGGATTTTAATAGGAAGCCTCTTCTATGGGCAGGTAAAAAGGTAATATATGGTGTTGGTGGTAGGCTTGAATGGAATCAAAGTATGTATGACAATAGTGAGGTGTGTAAGAATAAATGGTGTCAAAAGTGATTGGTTTAATAGCGGAGTGAGGCAGGGATGTAGTTATGTCCCCCTGGTTATTCAATTTGTATATGGATGAAGTTATGAAAGAACTAGAGATGGGGGTGACAGAAAATAGTGTTAGAATGAGGGAAAATGGAGAGTGAAGGGCGCCCTGCTCTGCTTATAAGCAGATGATTTGTTTTTGTGTGATGAATCTGAAGAGAGTCTGAGACAGATTGGTAGAAGATTTTGGCAGGTGTGTGTGAGGGGCTTGAAAGTGTATGTGAGATAAGAGTGTTGTTGTGAGGAGGAGCCAGTCCTCTCAGGTGGAAGCTAGATGGTGAGCAGCTGGAACAAGTGTCTGAGTTTAAATATTTAGGATATATGTTGAATGGAAAGGGAACGGATGATGTAGAGTGGGTTCACACTGAAATTTTGAATTTGATTTCCCTGACATTCCCTGACCAAATCCGAAAATTTTCCCTGACCAGCGTGTTTGTTACTTTTGGGTATATAAATATTTTATTAACTATTATTAGCCTTTTTATCAGTTCACATTTTTAAATTTATTGGAAAATTTACTTTGTGAAACTGTACATCATCATGGATGAATTTACACATTTTATTTTAGTAACCAGCCTATACCTTCCCCATAGCTATCCAACGCAATTCTTTTTATTTTTACCAAAAAATGTTTATTTATACAAAAGGAATAAAATTAAAAGCTATAGTTTAATGGACACAAAGTGAATAATGTCCACTCAGATCACAAAAAGTTCTAAATGCAGATTTAGTTTAACTTATCTCTGAAACACATGAATTATTTTTAATTTATTCTGTGGTAATCTCTAAAAGCTTTGTCTTCAACATCTTTCCTGCTCAAGCTTATAGATCTTGTATGGATACTCTATATCTAACACGAGTTAGTATTTACTTTAGTTATATCCACCACCACAACGACTCTGGGTTGTTGGCACAGAACAATCAGGTCACTTACAATCGGTTGAGTACAGACGTAAATTTGATGGAATGGGTTATAATTTTCAGTGCAATAATAATTTCATACTCATTATTTGTATTAGGGACGCATAACGAAAAAGTTTTTCAATAATGGTTGATCCGCTGAGTTTTGATTAAATTAAAATGAGTTTCCCCTCTTGAATGTGAAACTTTGGCTTGGCGTCCCAAGGTTAGGATAGGATCAAAGTTCTTTTTTTTCATACTTTACAGTATGCCTTGGAACTTTCAGGTCCTTTACCCAACCACCTGATAAACCAGGGTTCAGTTTGACGTCCAAACCACTGGTCGTTAAAGTTAGTTTTT
Source organism: Trachelipus rathkii (assembly GCA_015478945.1). Lineage (NCBI taxonomy): Eukaryota > Metazoa > Arthropoda > Malacostraca > Isopoda > Trachelipodidae > Trachelipus > Trachelipus rathkii. Next base: position 8,313 of record JABUQX010075644.1, read on the forward strand.
TTGTTTGAAGTCATCATTTTATAAATACCTTCAACTGCACAAAAATCCAAAATCACTTCGTCAAACCTCGGAAAAAAAAAAAAAAAAAAACACAAAAAAGTATAATCCCAAAAAAAAAAAAAAAATGTTAGATTAAGTCATACTGTACAGTCTAAAACACATCCATGCACCAATCACCTTCAATCAAAGTTGATGAACTTGGAAATAACATACACCGGAACAGAATAGTAGAAGAATAGTAGGTAATAGTGAACTAAAAATAGAAAGAAACAGGATAGAAGTAGATTTATGGAATGTCATTCCTCGCCCATCCTTTTCATTCACTTATCAAATACATCTCTTATTCCACAATTATACAGTAAGGAAAAAAAATATATCAAAAATATGCAACTTGGTCCATGGATCATTCTTCATATGTTTTGAAATTTTAAAATTTCTCTGACTTTTTTGGAATTTCCCTGACTTTCAGCATATCTTAAAACGTTTCCCTGACCAATTTTTTTTCCCTGACATTCCCTGACTTTCCAGAAAGTGTGAACCCTGTAGTAGGAAAGTTGTGAATGGCAGGAAGGTGGCTCTTGCAATGAAATCGTTGGTGGATGTAAAAGGACTAAGTCTTTTTAACTGCACCGGAAAAAAAGCTAGTAAAAGAGTATGACAAATAACGTCGAAAGAAAAAGACCCAGCACATTTCATCATCATATAAGTGCGAGTCCGCAACACCAAGACTATCCGCCCTTGACCATACTGTACTATTCACGCGTGGGGTTCACCCTGGACCCTGAGGCCCACAACCACACCCCCTCACAAACCCCCTCCATTCACACCTATCACTCGCCAATCTCCTTGCTTGAACTAGACTCATTTTTCTATACCAAACATTCCTTCACAGAATGAATCCATCTTCTCTCCACTCTACCAGCCGGATGGTTTCCAATCTGCTAATTAGTAATAGCTTTAACTCTTTATATTATCGCACGTCCGTAAATTTTACCTTTGACACTCAATAAACTTATTCCTCTGTAATTGGAACACTCCATTTTATCACCTTTCCCTTTATAAATTATTAATTATTATAAATTTTAATTATTTATAATATATATATATATATATATATATATATATATATATTTAAATATATATATATATATATATATATATATATAATATATATAATTATATATATTATTATATATATATATATATATATATATATATATATATATATATATATATATATTACCTTTGCATCATTAAATTCAAATCCCATTGACAAGTGAGGATATTTGGTTAAAATTGTAGTGGCTATTTCTTTGTATCTATGTCCAATATTGCTGAAAAGACATAAGCTAAATAAACAAAGGCTTATCAGCTGCAATAAAATAATTAATTTAATGTGAAAAAACCCAAGGACTCATTACTCAAAGTTAATGTAAAATTTTAGATTAGTTAATTTTATTCTCATACTCTTGGTATGCTACTTTTGCTAAATTTATATATATGGAAAAAAATTTAAGTGTTAATATTCTATAAAAACTTACATTGTTAAATAATAACAATCACAAACAAGTCAGTAAGTTATGGCCAAATCAATATAAAATAAAGTAAAAATTACAAATAAAATCATATATATATATATATTATTATTATTATTATATTATTGATATTATATATATATATATATATATATATATATATATATATATATATTATATTATATATACATATATATATATATAGAAGAGATAAAAGTATTAAATAGGTTTTGGGGTGTCAGGAGAAATGAGAATGGTAGGAAGGTGATTGACTCTTTGAGGAGAGAGGTATGTGTAAGTAATAATTTCTTTAAACACAAGAGTATCCATAAGCATACTAGAGTTGTGTAGCAGAGATATCCAAAGTGAAACTAGTGGTTCTGATTTTGTGCCGGTGAAAAAAAGGATGCTAGTATAGTTGATGTTAAACTAGTGAGAGGATTAGGAAGCCTGGACATTTGGATCATTATGTTGTTTGGTAAAATTAAGTTAGTGGGGCTTGAATGGAGAGGAAGGTATAAGGAAAGATGTGGGTAGAATTAAGAGTGAGAAGTTATGAACAAGGCAGATAAGATCAAGAGTACTGTGGCAAATCAGTGAATGGGAACAAAAGAAAACTGAAACACCTTGGAGCAAAAAGAAGCAGTAAAGAAGCATGGGATGCAAAAACAGAAGTAAGACTGCACAAAGAGGTGGGAAATGAAGGTGATGTAAGGGTTAAAAAGTAAAAGAGAAGTGTGGGCTAGCTGACCTAAACCCAATGATGAAGTTTAAACTGAAAGAGATGTTTAAAGTATATAAGGAGGAAAAAAGAAATACTAAAAGGTGCATATGTAAGAGAAAAGAAGAGGTAACAAACAGTTTGGAAGGAGGATGAATGGGGACTGAAGGAAATGGGAAGTTTCTTTCAGGAAGGAAGTGGAAGCTTAAGAATGAGAAGGGAAACCAAGCTAGAACAATGAATAGGATGGTTTTTGTAACTGATGAAATTGATGAGGGGAGTGGAAAGAACACTTGAGAATCTGTATATTGTTGAACAGCAATGAAGAGGGTGGAGAAGGAATGTGGGGCTTGATGGTGTGCAAGAAGTTGAATAGGTATTTGGGGAGGAGGTCATTAGCAAGAGGAGGTAATGGGAGTGAGTAAGTTGAAAAATGGTAAATCTGTATAGATGAAATACTTGGTGAAATGGATCAAGAAACGGAGACGAGATGCGATTGATTGGATTTGGAAGCTGTGTAATAAAGCATTTATGGAGGTATATAGTCTGAGGATTGGAGTGAGAGAGTTAGAAAATCTCTTTATATAAGAGTAAGGAGATAAGTGGCAACTGTAGGAATTATAAAGAATTAGTTTATTGAGGTTGCAGTGGAAGATATATAGCAGCTTTAGTCGAAAGCCAAGTGCTGAGTAAATAGCTGGACCTGATTGAGTAAGAACACAAGGTGGGCTTAGAGGGCAGAGTGATGTGTGGATCAAACTCAAGACAAAACAAATGACTGAGAAAATATGCCGGGAGAAGAACAACTGGTATTTAGGTTTTACTGATTTATACTTCAGTATATGATAGTGATTTTAATAGGGAAGCCTCATGTAGAGAAAAGAAGGTTATATGAGCAGGTAGGTGTTTCTGAATGGATTCTGCTATGTAAGAGAATAACAGTCAAAGTGATTACGAACTTTAATATCATTAGCGGAGTGAGGCAGGGATGTGTTATGTCCCCTTGGTTATTCAATTTATGATGGGTTATGAAAGAATTAGAGATGGGGTGGCAAGAAATGGTGTTAGAATGTTGAAGAATGGAGGTGAAGGAGGGTGCCCTACCCATTATATGCAGATGATTTGGTTTTTATGTAGAATCTGAAGGGTAGAGAGATTGGGTAGGGTGTGTAAAAGGAGGGTTTAAAAGTAAACGTAGATAGAGATGTTATGGTTGTAATCTTGTGAGGGAGGACAGTCCTTGGCGTGTAGTTATGTTAGATGGTGAGCAACTGAACAAAGTGTCTGAGTTTGAATATTTAGAATATGTTAAATGAAAAGGAAACGGATGATGCAGAGTGTAGTAGGAAAGAGCATAGCAGGAAGGTGGCTCTTTAAAATGAAATCACATATTATGGATGTAAAGACCCAAGTCTCGAAGTGCTTAGGTCTTGCTATTAGGTATGTTGTTACCTGTGTTAATGCATAGAAGTGAGAATGGTCTCAAATAAGAGGTATAGATCTAGAGTTCAATGCGTTCAGATGGACAATCTTAGGGGCGTGTTAGGTGTGAAAAGAATTGACAAAATGAGGAATGAAAATGAGTTATGTGGTGTGAAGAAAGTGGTAAATGATAGAATAAAATAAGTACTATATTAGTTTAAACAAGTGTGCAAAGTGCATAACATAGTCATTGATTAAGCTTTGATGTAAACATGAGTAAGTGGGAAATTGACAAGCTGGGAGACCCAAAGAAAGTGGATTCAGTCAGCAAAGGAATGGTCTGAAGGAGAGAAATGAGTTTGGCAGATGCAGAACAAAGGTGCATAAGAAGCGATTGGCGGCTTTGGTGAGGGGCATATTGTAGACCACCTGGGCCAGGATGAACCCAGCATTGACGAGATGCCATGGTGAGGGTCCAATGCGGCCCCCGTGAAGCCTAGGGTGGATTTTGACCAAGAAGGATGAGTTTCTCACTACAGGTAGAGGTAAGGCAAGGCTGGTGTTTTCTTCGACTTGTGTCGTTCTTTCTACTACTTTTTCCGATGCATATCACAATAATTCAGTTCGCCCTGGGGAAAAAGATATATATATAAATTCTATATATTATTATATATATATATATATATATATATATATACATATATATATATATATATATATAAAGATATAGTATATAGGTTATATATATATATATATATATATATATATATATTTACTAAATTCCTTGAGAAGAAAAACTTTCATAGATTAAATTTAGGAAAATACTTTTGTTCTTGTTGCTAAATACAGTCTTTGCTCTTAAGTTCCTTCCCAGTGTGGATTCAGGTTTGATTTCTGGTAATTTATATTGTAAGTTCATATGATCAGTTTCTCCTAAATTTTTTGATGTTCCATGATGTAAAGTATTTTCGGAGTTTAATTTTTGGGAATCCTTAAATTTTTGTTTGTCATCATCTGCGTTGTGCAATTCTTGGTTATATTCATTATTATCAAGATTTAAAATTTGGGCAGCAGAAAAGTCAGAGTTGTCAATTTCTGTATTTTCCAATTCTATAGTTGGAATAATTATTGTTGATGCTGAGGATATGTCACTCTCAGCTGAAGAAATATCAGCAGAAATGTCAGAAATTGAATATCTATATTCATTTCTTTTTACTTCACAAATTTTAAGTTTATTAGATGACAAATGATCCAACTCCATCCAACTGGGTTAACTAAATAAAGGAATCTCAAATCTTTGTCAAATATTATCGTAAAAATATTTACATTGTTAGCAATCGAAGTTCTTTCTAACATTACTTCATGATTTCTACATTTGGTTGATCTAAACATGTGAATGAAATCCTTTCGAAAATTCCTTAGTAATATACCTGATTAAAAAACATTTAATTTTATCGATAAGACGTTTATATAAATCTATATATATATGAGAGAGTATATAGAAGTATATGTATATATATATATATATATATATATATATATATATATATATATATATATATATATATATATATATATATAAGTATATATATATATATATATATAGATATATATATACATATATATATATATATATATTAGGCACCTGGAAATAGAATTTTGATATAATGTTTGATGAAACAGTGCTGGATAGGAACAAATAATTTAATAGATAAATTTTTTATTTATATAGAAATTTCATAACTTCCCATTTTTATGCATGGTGGGCTGAAAGGGTGGGGTAGATGTTCTCAAAAACTGATTATTGTTGATGACATGAAATAGAAAATTTTGTAGATTTCGTTGTCACCTGAGAGCATGTAGTTTTTGCAATGATGCTTTGATGGCTAATTAAAATTAGGTTAAAAGTGAACGTGACCATAAGAAATTGTCTTTATTATCAAACAATTAAATGAATTTTTGAAATTCATTCAATTATACAAATCCTAGTAAAGAGAATATTAAACTTATTTACTTAAAAATTTTTTATGAAAAATAAGAAGTGGATACATTTGTAACTCAAAACATAAATATATATATATATATATATATATATATATATATATATATATATATATATATATATATATATATATATATATATATATATATATATTTTATATATATATATTATTATATATATATATATATATATATATATATATATATATATATATATATATTAAAAAATATTTTTAAAATTTTTTATGTTTACTAAGTAACAATGAGCAATAAAGATTACCTTTTTTTTCTTTTTAATGATGCATACCATTTGTTCCCTATGTTGTAACATCCAAGTAACTGCCAGGAAATGGTATTCTCCAAAATAAATGCGGCATATTCATACTTATAACCAGTCATCAATGGAGCTTCTATTTCATAACAATGCAAGTGTTGAGAAAAGTTTATCGTTTTTAGTATTTTACAAAGAGCAATTAAAGATTCATGATTATTTATTTTCATTTTACATAACTGGTATATATAAGCAAACTTCTCCACTCTTTGTGTGGCAAACATAGGAAAAATATATCCACATTCAATATTTTCATTATTGGGTATTTTTTTGGTGATTTTATAACAAAAGGTAACCAAATTATTCCATGATTCTTCAAAAATATTTCCCAAAATATCAAGAACTTTCAAATCTTCTAAATTTCTTTTTTCTAAAGGATTATATGGATTGTGCATCTGATAATTATCAAAATTTTTATCTAAGTTGTTTAACATTAATGACATATACTCTTGATGCTTTTCTGCTAATGTTCTTGATAAATTTTTTCTATTTTTTAATTTATTATAAACTTCTTTAAAATACTGATGCTTTGCTTCATACCTTATTGTACTACAATGAACTAGTGGTCCAAATTTATATATTTGGTCAGGATAATGCAATAAATAATGGCCTTTAGGCTTTAAAGTGTTACGGATTCTTATCAAATACTGTTTTGTAAATGTCTCAATAATGTCTCGCAAATATTCAACCTCCCAAGCCTCTAACTCAAATGCAAACAATATATCCATTAATTCCCTTAAAAGTAAAAATACATGCCAGTCATTATTGTCAGATGTAATTAAATTTCCAATCATAAATGGAAGCAATCTACAGAAGCATAACATTTGAATAGCAGTCATTTTTATTTTTAAATTGTCACTGATACAAAATACTGAAGGTTTATCTGTTTTATCAGTACCCATATATTGAAAATCAGCAATTTTGCTTAACAAATACTCTTTTGTTAAATATCCACCATCAATAAATTTATGCAAAATATTTTCAAGAACATCAATACATACACCCTCTAATAAATCATGATATATGTCAGAAGGGAGGCCATTAATACAATGAAAATATTTTAACTTATTTAATGGACATTCTCGCTTAATACCATATAAAGAACAGATCCCTGGATCAACTTTAAGTAAGTCAATATGTTTATCATAATTAGTTGGATTTCTTAGTGTTACAGTGGAGAGATCATATTTTTTCCTATCTTCTTTAGTAGCTAAACAGAATCTACAAAAACGATTACCAGAGGACTCAAAAAAACCACCAATGCCTTGACTACCCAAATTATCTGCTACAATCATGGCAACAGAGCCACGTATTGCTGAGCCTCCTTCTAAATATAATTTGACCCCATTAACTTCCAGACTACATAAATCACTAATAAGGGGTTGCAATATTTGCTCATAAGAAAAGTTTTGTAAAAGGACTGTATTAAATAGACAAGCTAGAAATATAAATTTCAATGAAGAGCAAAATTTTGGATTTATATTTAGTAGTTTGAAATAAACAGCGGTCATTTTCATTTTCTTAGAACGACTTCTTAATGGATTTCCTAAGCCAAATTCATCAATATATAACTGAATAATGATTGATTTATCCTTAAATAAATCATTACTTGAATACAATTCTCCATCCCTAAAATCAGAAAGAATGTCACATTTATCATTATTAGCTGGAGAGCCTAAAAGGTTTTTGTGTATATATTTTGAGCCAAGAATCATTTCAATAGATTTTAAAATAGGAATATATTGATATCTGAAACAGATTCCAGCTTTTGACTGCAAGCAACATGTAATGGGTTGAACATACTCTGGCATTTTATGATAAATTCTCTCTCTTGTTATTCTATTTGATAAACGTGAACATTGGTCTGATATAAAATTAAGAGATTCATTATTTCTTGAAGATTTTCCCAAATTATATGAAATCTCAGATATATAGCCAAGTTCATTAAGTATAAAATCGCATGCTTGATGACTAATTTTGTAATTATGCAGAAGGCTCAAAGAAACTTTAACTAAATGCTTCATAGTAGAACTTTCATTTTCTTCATTATCACTTTCATTTTCAATTAAATTATCATTTTTTATTTTTAATGGAGATTCTGAACCTCTTATTTCAAAATATTCATAAGGCAATTTATTAAGCTGTATAAGTTGGTTTTGAATTTTCTCTAATTCATTACTATTGTGCAAGTAATTATTACTTTTAAGAGAAGAATAGATTGACATATGTACTGTTCTGCAATGCCTCAAGAAACTTTTAATATTAAGAAAATTCTTAACACAATTGTTGCTAATGAAGCAATTGATCTTAAAATTTGGTTCAAAACTATGTTCATTATTATAATGACGAATAATCTTATTAAATTTTTTGTTTTCATAACAGCAAAGCTGGCATTTGATAAACATTTTATGAGTTTTAATCAACTAAATTATAGACTAACTAGGAAATTCAAAACATTATTAAGTAAATGATCAGACAAAATTAGTAACATCTGCAAAATAAATTTAAAATTGATATATATATATATATATATATATATATCTTCTAAAGGTCGACTACCATAGTTAAAATGCATAATTTTATACTATATATATTATAATATATTATATATATATATATATATATATATATATAATAATATATATAATATATATATATATATATAAAATAGTATATAATATATATATCTATATATATGATATATATATTATAATGATATCATATATTATATATATATATAATAATATATACTATACACAGGGTCACACAAAATTTGAAATTTTGAATTTGACTTCCCTGACTTTCCCTGACCCAAATCTGCAATTTTCCCTGACCAGTTATGTTCTTATTTTTGGTGATATGTTAGCTTTACTGAATAATTATTCAAGGCCTATTTACTCATTTTTACATTAAATTGAAAACTTACTTTAGAAATTGTTCATCATCATGGATGAATGTAAAAAAATATTTTTTTTTAGTAATAGCCTATACTTTCCTTACCATTGCCGTCCAAAGCACTCCTTTTTATTTTCAAAAGAAAACAGTATTTATACAAAAAAAAAATAAATCTAAGCTTAACATTAAATACCTAGGTGAATAGCGTCACGAATTCACAAAAAGTTCTAAATGGGGAATTTAGATGTACTTTTTCTTCTCAAGCATTGAATTTTGATTTTATAGCCACTTCTTCTGTTAAAGCCTTCCAGTTTTAACATCTTTCTCTGCTCTTCAAGTTTATTGATCTGTATGGAAAATATTCTTTTTTCTTTCTTTTTATTCTCCTTCTTATCTTTCTGTTTTGACTCTTGAGATGTTCCTGCATATCTCCTATGGGCAGCTCTTACATTTGTCAACAGTTTTTGAGTGAACTTTATGGATACTTTCATGAGATCTTATGGAATTGTGCACTGCTTTGAGAAATCAGACGAGGTTCTTCGATCTCCAAAAATTGCTTAATTTATGAAAACCCTCCTTCCACTGTCGCATTTCCTGCGAAAATACAGTCCTAATTTAATAATTCCACAATCCGCATAAACAGTTGATTCTCAGGTGGCTATAGAAGACAAAGGAGAACTTCATCAATCTCCTAGGAAGGCAATCACCATCCAAAAATATTGAATTTCAAGGGTAGAAAGAGCTTCACTGCAAAGTAGGGATACTAGTGCTTTTTCTTCTCAGCCGAACAGAGATCGGGATCAGTTATGTGTACAATGCCCTCTAGCAATAAACAAATCTTTGTTTCCCTTGTTCTGGCTGACGAAAAACTATACTAGGATCCAATGATGAGAGCCATTGAACAGGCTTGTACTTCAGGATACTTTCTATATCTTTCGGTCATTTTGATTTGCACAGTCTGGAATTCAAGTTTGTCATGTAAATCTATACAAAAAAAGCTTAGTTGTTGTTGTAGCCAGGCATTTACTGGACTTAAGAATCTTTCCATAATATATAGTACGAGAGAAATTGTAAATCTGTGAACAGAAATGAACCAAGGTTCAATTTGACGTCCAACCTCATTAAAGTTAAGTTTTTTTTTGCTTGAAGTCTATTTTATAAAAAAATAATAAATACCTTCAACTGCACAAAATCAAAAATCTTCGTCAAACCCTCAAAAAAAAAAAAAACACCGTCAAAAAGTATTATTCAAAAAGACAAAAAGATATAAACACAGGATTAAGTCTACGTCAACAGTCTAAAAACACATCGCATTATACATTCACTCAATCGGAAGGAATGAAACTTGGACAACTCCTACGACAGAATAGGAAGAATAGTAGGTAAGAGTGAACTAAAAATAGAAGAAACAGGATAGAAGTAGATTATGGAATGTCATTCCTCGCCCATCTTTTCATTCCTTAATCAAATACATCTCTCAATTCCACAATTATACAGTAAGGAAAAAAAAATCATATCAAAAAATACAATAGCTACATGGAAATATGCTGAAAGTTGTGGAAATTTTAAAATTTCCCTGACTTTCATCACTTTCTTGAATTTCGCTGACTTTCAGCATAATATTTTAAAACGTTTCCCTGACTTCCCTGACCAATTTTTTTTCCCTGAACTTCCCTGACTTTCCAGAAGTGTGAGACCCTGAATATATATATATAGTAATAGATATATAAATATATTAATAACATATAAATATATCTATAATATTGATAATTATATATAAATATATATATAATATATATATATTTACAAATATAAATATATATAATTATATACTATATGATAATGTAAATCTTTTTCCTACCAAGTTAAAATGCTGCTGTACTTCAAATGAAATAAATTTTAAAGGGATAAGGGAAAAATATATTAAACCTAAAAAGTCAAACTTTCAGAAAATAGCGCTTCACCTAAAGTTAAAGTTAAAGTTATATATATATATAATATATATATATATATATAATATATATATAATATTATATATAATTATAATATATATTATATATATAGTATATATATATATATATATATACACGGGGAACTCCAGATTAGGGGCAAAGATATATCTCAGAAAGTACGCCACTTACAGAAAAACCATTTACATATTTGGAATCAGCGCATAAAGATTATTACCAGAAAGTAAAGAAAAAATCTTGAAAAGTACACTTACAGAAAAACAAATTTCATATTTGGAATCAGCGTATAAAGCTTATTATATGTAAAGTCTTAGTGATTAAAGCTAACGAACACCTAAAGTAGACCGCATAGATATCAGTTGTTAGGGTCTCTCGGCCTCTAGGTGGACGACGGGGAGACTTTGTCCCCCCCTGTCCCCAATAGGCTCGAGCCCCCTAAAAATTGAAGTTCAAGGAAACATTTCCATTAGGGGTCGAGCCTTTTATATATATATTATATATAGTATATTATAATATTATATATATTTTATATAATAATATATATATATATATATATAGTATATATATAATATTATAATATATATATAGTATATACATATTATAATATATATATTAAATATATATATATACTTATAACTATATAGGGAAAATGCACTTTTAAAATCACCTTTTGATCAACTAAAATTTTCTAAGTTCAAAAAAATTTCTAAGTTCAGAAAAGTTAAGTTAAGTTTTCGTTAAAGAAAATTGTTTAGTAAGCTTCTGTCATAATTGGAGAAGTCCCTTTAGGTAGAAACTTTGCTTAAAACTTATCCTAACCTGAAACTTTTAAGAACTTAGAAATTTTTGTGAACTTAAAATTTTCGGGTGATCGAAAGGTGATTTAAAGAGTGCAATTTTTTCCCAATATATATTATAAGAGATATATATATATATAATATATATATACATAACAAAATATTGAAGAGATTAAACACGATAAAAGATGACAAAATGGGGTAAAAGGGGGGCCAGAATGGACGACTATGATTCACCTTGAAAAAAATGTTCGATTCTGTGTCACGGTTAGAGGTTAGAAGAATAAGATATTTTCAAACTTATTACCAGTATTTTTATAACTTTAACTTAACTATATTTAATAAATTTAACTTTAACTTTAAATTTATAATATAATATAAATCTTTAGATTTTTCAGAACCTGATTTTTTGATATTTCAAAAAAAAATTTCTAAGATTTATATCTTAGTTCATCAACAATTTATCATCATTGAATCCTAGAGAAAATATAAATACACTAAGGACATATTATTTTTATAATGAAATTTAATATTAAGTTAGTATAAACTTAAATAAAACATTTTGAAAGTGGGGGAAAAGGTCACCCTATTAGAATGTATTAATTATAGAAATTCTTAAGTATGACCTTTCTTAAAGTACATTTTATTTTGAAAGTTTAATACTTGGAAGGTTTAAATGTGAGATAATACATGTTTAAAAGTTAGTGAATCCTTTTCCATAATACATTTTCTATCTTTTCCCCCTCCAAAAAAAATTTGTGTGGACATAAGTTGGTGTTCAAATTAGAAAGAAATGTTTGTAAAAGTTCTTGAGCATGGACCTTCGGTAAAGGTACAGTTTTATCTTGAAAGTCAATACTTTGAAGATTTAAATGTGCGGTAATGCATTTATAAGTTATTGACCTTTTCCCCAATGTATGTGAACCTTTACTGCAAAAAAAAAAAAATTCCTGCACCTATTCTTGTAAAAGAGGGTCAAAATAACTATATTTGTAATGCAAGTTTCTTTTCATATTCTTAGTATAGTAATTGTATGGAAATACTGTTTTATTTTATATTTATTTTTTGTTGAAGAAATAAAAATGAATTTGCAACTTACTATTTCTTGGCAAAACACTAAAAGAAATGAACTCTTTTCACCGCTGTTGTTACGTATTTATACTTATAGTAATATTATATATATATATAATATATATGTATATAATTATATTATATATAATTAATATAATATATATATATATCTATCGATATATCTATATATATATATATCGCGTCGGGCGGGGTGACCGGGGACTTTAGGTATAACTTGGTCTCGCGACTCTCCCCTAATGCACTTTTGGAAAACAATTTTTTTGTAAATCACGGCCCTATAGTCGGGCTAACACACAAAAAATAATAATGTAATTTCTAATGAATAAAAGTTTTATTAAAGTTTGAATAACGCGGAGTTCCCCCCCCCCAAAAGCCCCCCCCCCCAATGAAAAAACTTATTGTGGGAGAGTTACTAATTCATTGAGGGGGACTCGAACCATCTGTTTAAGATTCGTCTTTTACGTATATTTCAATTTTATATTTTAATTTTTACATTATATAATAATGATTTATCATATTAAAATTCGTAATATATAATAAAAATGTCAAATAATGATAAATTAAAGATAGAATATAAATAAGGTGGTCCGGTTCACCAAGAAAGCGCCAAAAATTTTGACACTTTTTTTGAACTCGTTTTTTTATAAATTTCATTTTTTAAAAAAATTTCACTAATATTAGGAAACTTTTTATTACATTTAAATTTAATATACGTAATAAAAAATGTCAATAATAATAGCCGGTAAAAATACGAAAAACAATGTTGGTCCGAGCCACCCCACCATCATTTTTACGGCGGGGTGAAGCGGACCAATTAGTGCCCCTGTTTTTTTTGCGCACTAATACTGCGTTGATCAAAGAATTTACTTTGCAGTTTAAAGCTAACATACTCGAGGTATCCACTGAAAAAAAATAATTAAAATCGATCCAGCACAATTTTTCATTTATAACGAAGTTAAAAAAATCACAATTTTCAAAAGTGAGTTCTAATGAAGGAAACCGATTTGTACCCTATATTTCTAACATTTTTAAAAATAATAAAACTTTCCCCCCCCCCCCCCCCTGTAAAATTGTAATTAAAGAATCTAAATAAAACTTGTAGTACTCCCGCGTAAACAATTTAAATAGCGAAAAAATTTTTTTTTTTAATTATTTAATTTTTTATTTTATTTAGATTGGACCTAATCACCCCTCCTAAAGAGGTCGGGCCCGGTCACCCCGCCACAACTCATATATATTATAATAGTATATATATTATATATAATATATTAATATATATAATATATATATATAATAATATAATATATAATAAAAATATATATAATATAATATTATATTGTTAAATTATTATTATACATTCTGGTAATAAGCTTAATACGCTTGATCAAATATGTTATTTGTTTTTCTGCATGTGTTGTACTTTTTGAGATATATTTGTGCCCCTAATCTGGAGTTTGGCATATATACTATATAATATAGATATATATATATAATATATATATATAATATATAAATATATAATATAATATATATATATATATATAAGCTATAATATATTATAATATATATATATATATGATATATTAATAATATTATATATATATTATATATATAATATATATAATTAATAATATCATAATATATTATATATATATTAAATAATATATTATAAATATAATCTACATTTTAAGTGTAATATATCTTAATTTTGAAAATTATCTGAAATTTTGGGAAAATTTTTTAATTTTATTTTTATCTAAATTTTTTTCCATAATAATGTACTGTACAACAGTCATTAATGTGCTTAATATCTTACTAAAACAGTTTATTCCCATAAATTGGCTATAAAAAAAATAAATATACATAAGCTATGTACTCAAATGTCTTACACTTTAAATTGGGTTTTAATTAAAAGTTTTACTGGCTGAAAACTAACCAGAATTGACTTACAGGCTGCCTGACCAACTATGTATGTACCGTATACTGCAATATCCTTATCAGGAGGCTAAATCCTCAAAGTGTGTTGTTAAAATTTGTTATCTACAGTAAATTTAGTATACCTAGCCTAACCTAATACCTAAATAATTTAGTTTATTTTTTTAACATGAAGCCAAATTATTGGGCTTCGTGAAAAAAAAAAAACAAGGGAAATGCACAAAAAATTGGATTTTTGTTTATAATAGGGAAGTGATAACATTCTATTCCTAAAAAAATTCCAAAACAAGCTTATTTTTTAAAAAATATGGAAGTGGGTCAGATGGTTTTGTCTAAAAACTAGGCAATAGTACCACTTAAATTTTTTGCTCTCACACAATCTGCAAAGCCTCAGGACTTGTAATGTGATAAAGCAAAGTTCTAGTCAGTTGAAATTTAATATTAAAACCCAATAAGTTTACTTAAAATTTGCAACTTAACTTTTTTTTCTATAGAAAACATGTTTTTATTTAGTTATGCCTCATTTCAAGGAATTTAGAGTCTATCCTGTGAATTTTCTCAAAATCAGTGATGCCAAGACTCTTTCTCCATTTCTTTTACCAAAGTTATTTTGGAGCCACCTTAAATAATTTGTCATGTCATAAGGTTATGTAGATTTTAAGCCTGGTTGGGGAGTTCTATCAGCCATTTGCAATTGCATATACATGGTACTTATTGTAGGTTTTTAGGTTCAGTTTGGTTAGATTCAGGTGAAAACAAAACTAGTTTTAGCCACCAAAGCAATCTAAACCGTTTAATTTGAAAGATATGAATTTTAGACTAGAGATGTACCAATACCAGAAAAGAGGCCGATACTGATACTCTATTTTTTTAGGTGCAGATACAGATACCGATACTTTAATTAAAAATTACAAAACTTAAATATTACAATAACTCTCAAAGTATCGATGATAAAAAAAATGAAGGTCATTTCTTTGTTCAGCGTCAAAACATATATAAGTTTCAAAAAAAAGTTATATTTTTTGCGTTACATAGCGTTATTGAATCTAAAAGTTTCTCATAATTCTTCACCCAAAAAGTAAGAAGTATTGGCCATATTAACCAATACTGATACCCCAAAAAAAGGCTGATACTGCCAATGCCAATACTATGGGAACATCTCTATAGTTTAGACCCAAACAATTTCCAATTTCATGCACCAGGCATGAACAAAAGGTGAAAATAAGAATATTAATTAAAATAAATTTGAATATCAATGTCCACAATATGACCTAATAAAAGAAACATTTGCATCGCCAGGAAACTATATACATGTTGTTTTCGGTAATAGTAAATGAGAGTCTCAGCATAACCAATTTTGATGAAACTCATGCACAGCATATATAGACTTGAAATGCAGGTAATATTCAGTTTAACAGATTCTGACGAAATATCAATATTTTTTCAGATAATCACTTTTTTTATAAATATCGTTAGGCCCCATGTTGAAGTACTAAAACAGTGATGCCAAACCTCTCTCATATATAAATTTAATCAATCAACAACAAAAAAAAAGTTTAACTTAAAAAAGAATGGTAATAGTAGAGTTTAACAGATTCTGACGAAATAGCGATATTTTTTTTCTGATAATCGGTTTTTGTTTCTAATCTTTAAGCCCCATGTTTAAGTACTAGAACAGCGGTGCCAAACCTTTCATATATAAATTTAATCATTCAACGCAAAAAAAAAAAGTTTTTAAACGTAAAAAAGATTGATATATGAAAATAAAAAATGTTTATAAAAATATCGTAAAATTAGCAGGTAAAGGTAATGTCGGCATGTGGCTATATTAGATATATATATATATATATATTATATTTTATATATAATATATATATATTAAAGTATATATATATATATATATATAAATATATTGCATTTGGGCTGATTCGAAAGATTTGTAGCAGTAGAAAATTTTTGCTAGTATATGTTGAACTCAAGCAGCAATGGAGGTTGGTGCTATCCAGTCAGACTACCACTGAGTTGCGGACAGACTAATGCACTATACTATAATATAATATATATAAAAATATATATATATATATATATATATATATATATATATATATATATATATATATATATATATATATATATATATATATATATATATTTTTATAATATATATGAAAATCGTTTTATGATTTAAAACTAACGAACACCCTAGAGTAGAACCACATAGATATCAGTTATCAGGGTCCTCGACTCTAGGTGGACGATGAAAAGGGTGGGGACTCGAACCCCCTACTGGATATAATGTTTTTGTAGGGCTCGAGCGATGGGGAACAGAAGGGGGATGAAGTCCCCCCTGTAGTCCATCTAGAGGTCGAGAGACCCAGAAAACTGATATGGTCTCCTCTAGGGTATTTGTTAGATTTAAATCATGAAATGACTTTATATATATCCAGTATAAAGCATATATATTAATAATATATAAATATATATATTAATAAATATATATATATATATATATATTATATGTATATATATATAATATATATAATATATATATATATATAAAATATATATATATATTTGTAATCCGTAGTGTATGAATATAAAGTAGCATTTTAACCGGTATACGAGAAAATATTAGTGTAACCAATTCATTTTCTGAAAAAGTTTTAATATCTAATATTTCTGAAAAATTAATTTCTAAGTTGCAGAAAATGTTAAGTTTTTAGGAAATTGTTTAGTTGGCAAGCTTCTGGTATAATCTAAAGTTCCACAACAAATGCTTTAAAAAACCTAACAACTTAACTTTCTGACTTGGGAATTTTGGTCTCAAATTTATCGAGCCAAACGTAATTACCTATATATATATATATATATAATATATTATATATAAAAGAAGAAATTTTCGATAATATTAATAATATATATATTATATTATTATATATTATATATATAATATATATATATATATATATATTAGCTAACGTTGCTGATGACTGCCAATTTCATCCACCATTTTTATACAATTTTTATAAACGACATTTTTTGTTATTTTCATATGGTAAATACCTAATCTTTTTAAACCATTTCAAAATAATTTTATTTTTTTACGTTGAATGATTAAATTTATATATGAGAGAGGTTGGCCACATGTCTTAAGACTTTAATATAATGGCCTAAAAATATATTGATAAAAAAAAAGATTTCAGAAAAAAATATCGATATTTCGTCAATCTGTTAAACTCATTCCTTTTTTTTTTTTTTGCTGATTAATTAAAATTTATATACTGAAGGTTGGCACACTGTTCTACGTACTTTTAACACCTGGAGCCTAAAGATATATATATATGATATATATATATATATATATATAGAAGTTATATATTATATATATATATATATATTATATATTATATATATATATATATATATATATATATATATATATATATAATATATATATATATATATAATTTAGATAAAATATATTATATATTATATGCTTATATAATATATATATATATAAAGTAATGTAAATATTCCAATGAAGCGCCTCTTAACCGATTTTTATAAAATCACAGCATAGACTCTAAAAAAGTAAAGAAAGAATAAACAAAAATTATTTGTCGCTCTCTTTAGGAAAAAAAGTTTTCAGCCTCTGAAAGTTAAAAAACACATAGACTTTTCAATATGATCGATCCAGGTAGGTCTCATTTCAGGCCTCCTAGTAGGGTATGATAAGTTTTGTTATGGTATACACAGAGAAAATCTATGTAGAATTAACAATCTTATCATAAACTGAACTATAGGAGGGCCAAAACGAGCACGAAGCCCACTATTTTTTTTATAAAGAAACGTCTATGGAAATTTTAAACTTTCAGAGGTGTAACTTTTTTCTAAAGAGACCTGACGATTTTTCGTTTTCACTATTCTTCTTTGTATTTTTTTAGAGTATATCCTGTGGATTTTCTAAAAAAAAAAATTCGTTTTTTTTTTAATAAACAAAATCAAAATGTTTTTTACAACTTTGAGAGTTTGTAACTTTTTTTTCCTAAGAAGACCGACAATAATTTTTTTTTATTATTCTTACTATTCTTTTAGAGGCTAGTGCTGTGATTTTATAAAAAATCTGTTAGAGGCAGTATTGAATAATTACCATATATGTTAATATATATATTATAGATATATATCTAATTAAATATATATATTATAATATATATATATATATATATTATAACTGATTATGCAAAAAAAATTTCGATATGTTTGTCAAATCTGCTAAAGTCTGAACTATTACCTGCATTTCAAGTCTATATATGGTGTGCATGAGTTTCATCAAAATTGGTTATACTGACTATCATTTATTACTATTACAGAAAAAAAAAAACCAAACATGTCATTGAGTTCCTATAATTATAATAAATCAGAATTATAAATAGACAGTAAGCCAAATGGCTCTATCAATTAGTCACCCAAAATGTATATCAGGGCCCTATATATAGCCAACCGAAAATACCACAGCATCTTAAAACTGTCAACATATTTACCTGGGGCTCAG
>JABUQX010075645.1:0-25000 GCA_015478945.1 Trachelipus rathkii
AAGTGTTACCCTAAAAAGCCATGGATAGACATTCCAAAACCCTGTCAGAATTTATCCGATTTCTGGAGTTATTCGAGAATCTATGATTTTGGCGCCTGAGCCAATTTTGATGGCTCAGAGATGCAATGTATTTCAGGGCATATATTCTCAACCGGACATATCGCGTACCACAATGAAAGTAAACTAGGGCTATCCACCACTTGCCATCTATACGTAATCCCTCAACGAAGTAACTCGCTTCGTAACCTGTTGTTAATGGTATTGCGATAGTGTGCAGGAGGGGGGGTGTGTGATAACTCATCACCTGCATATTAGTTAGAATTGCGTGGGTACGAAACGAGAATTATAGACCAAAATAATAGCACTCAAAATATATAGCCATTATGTTGAGAGACTTTTTGAAGATTTATAATTGAATATATTAATGGGCTAAATACTCGCAAGTTTGAGAATGAACATATATTTCATAAAATAATTCTGAACTTTAAAAAAAAATAATAATAGAAGAAAATTTGATGTAAGTACGCGTAAGTCTGAAGGTGCTCCTCAAAGCGTTGTGAAACCTGGCACCTGGGAGCTTGAGAGCACTGCGAAACGTGAGTCCTACCAATTATCTTCGCCACTTTCGCCCCAAAAATTTCTTCTGTGGGTGATAATTTAGGTAAAAGCCTTGGGGTAGTAAATTGCTATCTGCGCTATATATCTACTTATTGTACAAGTAAAATTTCAAACAAAATATAAATATTTCAATCTTAGATACCAGGGCGGGGGGAGGGGTGAGGGGGGGGTAGAGTGCCTAAAAAAATTATAAAAAACTAAATAATGAATTTCAAAGTGGGCAGTCATATAAAACTACACTTTTAGCATTTTGTAACACAAATATATCGCAGAAAGAAGCATTTATATTGAAGCAAAATTGTCTCAACAAATAATACACTGTAAGTTAAAACATAGTGTCTTTTAATTGAAGTAAGAATTCATAAATTATGCAAAATAATCATAAAGTTAAATCAGGTTTATATCTATTAAGATGACACTTAGAGTTTGAATAATTTTATAAAAATGAAAAGTAGATATAAATCTTTTCTTGGTCAAATGAAAAATTAAAAAGAGTTTGATAACACAAAATAAAAAAAAATTGAGCAATTTAACTTAACTTATTTTTATTTTTTATCAAAAATATAATTGTAAGTTGAGAATGTCTGGTGGTTGAAGTGTAGTGTAGATTATTTTATAGTGTAAATAAGAATTGATCCAACAGCGACTAGTTTGTTAAAAAAAAAAACCAGGGTGTATGAGAGCTTAAATAAAATGGGGAAAAAAAGGTCCGGAGCTGGGAACTGAGCCGGGTGTTTTAAAATGGTGTAATCGGAGTCGGAGTTCACAGTGAAGCACTGGCTAACATCGACATATATAGTATTAAAGGTGGTAGTATTGGTGGTAGGGGCCGTGGCATTATTATTATTATTATTATAATTAGTGGTTACTAAAAAGGCCAGACTGAAATATTTCACCAATAACTTTTACTTGTAAAGATGGAACTAGGTAAGGAACACAAGTGAAAGAAAATATTGGAAACTGGAAACTGGAATCCTGAAGAAAAAAAAAAAATGATTTTATATTTTTCTTATGGAGTTCGAGGAGTGGAACTTGCTCTTTAAGCTGCTGGGGTAACACAAGAAGAAAAATAAATATAAGGGATCAAATCTCGTTGACTTCCATAAAGATGACGCAAAGGTGCAAGAAAGCTTCTGACTTCCAAAGAAAAATAAAAAAAAAATAATAACAAAAATGTGAAAAAAAAAAAAGGAAAATCGAGTGAAACTTAAAAATTATTTTGTGGACGAATTAAAATCAAAATAATATTACGACCGAGTGTAAAAATTTTCTTATATTTGAATGGAAAAATAAAATTTATAAAACACAATACGAAATTCTAAATAACTCTTACGCAGATCACAGAGACTGGGGGATTTTTGAAATTGAATGACTAGAGAGCTCGTATTACAGCTCAGGATTTGAATAAATTTTTAAGATTAGAACAGCGCTTTACTTTTGGGTTAAAAAGGGCGAAGGAGAAGGGGAATTGATTTGGACTTTAGGTTTCAAATGATAATGGATGTTTATTGAATAAATATAATTTCGAATATATATATATATACATCAGATAAATACATAAATATTTAATTTGCATAACAAAAGGACTTTGTTATTATACTATAAGAGGTAAATAGAATTATGAAGCGCAAGAAAAAAAAACTCAAAGAAAGTATGAAATACAAGTTTTTCTATCTAAAAAGATAAAAATCGATAATGAACAAGAAAATGGATATATCAAATTTGTTGTTCAAATAGACTTTTCAGAATAAATTTCTGTGAAATTAATCATAGTTATATATATATATATATATATATAATATATATATTAATAATAAATTATTTAATTAAAAAATATTATAAATATATAAAACTTAATTATATATTAGTTTAATAAAAAGAATAATAAATTTAATATGATATTATAAATATATATATATATATATATATATATATTATATATAATATATTATATATCATATATATATATATTAAATATATAATTAAATTATAGTATATATATATATATATAATATAGCTTTAAAGTTCCATATAATTATAAAAATAGCTTCCTTGAAAAATGTTTACAACGGTTAGATTTAAGTTTGCTTTGAGATATAAATTTTTTGGTTCATGTTAATTATATATTTCTAATGACTTTTTTTTATAATTAAGAAGCGTTTTGAAATTGTTCAATAGAATTTACAAGATTTTCGAAAATGTTTTTCGATCAACAGGAAATATCTCATCCTCTTTCATTTTCATTTATGATTTTGAATTCTTTGTAAAGAGAGAAAAAAGAGGAAAACTTCAAAAAGAAGAAAAAACACTCTTATTAGAAATATCCTAGATAATTAATCCATCCTCGCGTATACAAGATCGTCAATTTCCATTTGTTTGAAAGTTGATTGATGTACAAAATTGTCAAAAATACCATATCCCCGCCAATCCGTGCAACGGGTGGTGTTGGTGGCTGACGTTTTTCCAAGTCCTTCGTACCATACCCAGCCAGCACCGAAAAGAAACACATGAATAGATGGGGGTTTTAGCCCTTGCTTATCGGGGCGAAGGAGAATTAGAGATATCTTCTTCTATGATCGACACTTCGCGAAACGCGCTTCCCTTTTCTAATGCATAACATGACTAAAGTTTTCAGTTTCCATTTTTTTTTTTTTATTTTGCATTTTGTATTCAAAATAATTAACAAGAAATGTTGTCGAAAAAAAATGTTGCTTCTCTTGCCGGCATTTAGATTTTAAAATGATTAATAATTTAAATATAAATACCTTAATAATTTTTTAACATCCTATTCATAAATTTATTTTTTTTACTTGTTGAATTGTAGTAAAACGAAATAAAATTACTTAAAAATCATTCAATTTCCAAAAGTACTTTTTAGTAGTTAACTATTGAATGTTTTACTCTTCTATTCAATATCTAATTCGGAGAATGGGTAGCCTTTCTAATACTTCTCTTCTCTAAGGGACACCGCGTCCACATTCGATGACAGCGAATGACTATGATAGACTACTACTATACTACTACTTACTCTACTACTTTACTACTACTATACTATTACTATACTACTACTACTCTTCATAATAATATTTCCATAGTATATAGTAATACATGTACTCAACGACACCTTCCCCACGCACCCACCCGCCTCACTATATATATATATATATATATATATATATATATATATATATATATTATAGTATATATATATATATTTAATACTATATATTGTAAATTATATATATTAATTACTATATATATATAATGTGTCGCTGTTGTGTGTGTGTGTCGTGCTGCTGTGTGTGTATGTGGTGGGTGGGTGTTTGAGTACATGTATACTCTCTACATGAGAACTATTATTATATTGTAGTGGTTGTAGTAGTATAGTAGGGTAATAATAGTAGTAATTTTGTAGTAGTCATCATAGTCATCCATAAGGAATATCGTTAATATTATATTTAAATATATTCTCCTTTGAAATATGACTTTAATAATTTGTAGATCCTATATTTTTTCAAGGTAGAACATATATATTTTATTTTATTATCATATTTTTTATTCTATAACCGTTTTCTATGCTTTGAACACAATAACTTTTAATATTTAAAATATATTTTTCCTTAAACTACGGCTTTAGTAATTTGTATATGCCATTTTCCTTTCAAGTGAAACATTTATATTTTTAATGTCTTTTTATATTAGCCGATTTCTAAATTTGAACGTTAACCTTATTTATTTTTCTTTTCAAAAGCAAGCTATTATATGTATTCTAAGCTGTGACATATATATTTAATTACATTGTCTTTTAAACCACCATTTATATTTTCAATTTATTTTCATTTAAGCTGTGACTTAATAAATTTATACTATTTTCTAAAACTCTAAGATATACCAAACATGACTTCTAAACATGTACAAATGAAAATCATGACAAACAAGCATGTTCGCTTTTAAAAACTCTGTTGTATCATTTACGTTCCCTCTTACATAGTATGATAACAATATTTAATGTATTACAAACTCAAATGTTGTTTAGACGACATTTAACATAGTAATATCTAATAAAACCTAATTAAATTCACGTAACCTGACCCATCTAATCTAATAAACTTCGAATAAATGCTAACATTAACAAAATTCTCTGCCTATCAATAGTAACTATCCTAAATTTGCTCAATAAAACTTAACCTGACTCTATTTTTTCCTATCGTATCGATAACATATCAGTGTTAATCTAACATCAACATAGTAATATCTTACAAAATTTATCATGATCTACCCTATGTAACATACGGAAGGAATTATGAATTACTGCTAACCTAAACTAAGTTTTTAACTTATTAATAAAGGTAACATAGCAATATCTGATCTAAGGACATAACTACCCTAACATACCTTAAGTATGAATAAAATGATTTCAAGGACAAGGTTGCGTCGTTAAATATCCATATAACATAACAATACCTGACCTAACCTAGCAACGTAACTTAACATATCGTATCTACCATATGGAACTATGAATAAATACCAATGTCTCTCAAGTTCCAACAAATCAATACTGTTATCATAAAATACATTATCGACAAATAAACATAAATATCGACAATCAACATAAAATACATTCCTAACGTAACAAGGTAACTTAACATTTACACCTTAAATCATCATAACCTACCATAATGAACATTAAAGGAACTGATAAATTTACAATTGCTAATGAATTGGCTGAACTATTAACAAAGAATAATATATATGACTACTAATATTTGGAACTATGAATAATTTCTGAAACCTAACTATCATTAAGTCCAGACAAACACGAAATACCTAACCTTAGCCCTGACTTCTTCTATCATATCAGAGCAGATATACGTGTACACTAAGTCTTATCGCAAAACTTAACATTTCCTAACACAGAAACTGGTACTACATTCTTAACAATCGCAACCATCTAACTGTGAATAATATACGTGATTAGCCTATAGTCCTAGTGTTCTTATAGCATGACGTATTTTTCTAAGTAAGTCATACTTTGTATTTTCGTTCTTAACTTTAAACAAAATTAATGTAATGTTACTGTTTCCTTTTAAAGAACTAAGAACATTTATATCTTCCTTTCCAAACATGGTAATGTTATATTAATTAATCAATCATGATTCTTCTATGAACATTATAAACTAAAGATTTTAAGAAAAGAGTGCTGTCACTAAAACGATGGCAGCTGTAATGTTGTTAACATAGTGGATAAGTGAGATGAAAAGAAAAAGTTGAAATCCATAATAAAACTTATAATGACTATTGAATTCTATTCACTTCGTGATTACATTTCAATAGATTTATGTTAATTAGAGAACAGACTATACAATATCTGAATCGCATCTTAAACTCCTCTAAATCTTCAACTTGGACTTAAAAAACTTCTCTAATCCTAACAATCCATGCGTAAATTTTGCCCCCAACTTTTTCACCGACGGATAATAATATATTTTTGATTATGTTCTGTCTGTGAAAAGTTTCCAAATTTTTTTTGCTATTAAAAGTAATAATCAATATTTATCATTCCTTAAATAGGCCCCAATTGTTTTCATTGTGTCTATAAAGAGATTTTAATATGTGGTACTAAACAGTATGACACTTTTGCAACAGTCCAGAAACATAGTGTCATGTCGATCTACATAAAATCTATATATTATATATATATATAATATATATGTTTATCTATATAGTATAATATATATATTATATATATATTATATATGATATATATATATGTAAATACTATATATATACTTATATTACATACTATATAAATATATATATATATTATATAGTATAATATATATATAATATTATATATATATATATTATATTAATATAGGCCAGCCTCCAGAAAGATCATGCATGTAACTAAAAAATTAGAACAGCTCCAGTGAAAAAAATTAACTGATTTTTGATTTTAACAAGCAATTTCATCGATGATACTTATAAAAAAATTTATTTTATTCTAATATTTATTAATGACCACTTTATTATTTTATTCAATATATTTAGATCGAAGGAAGCTTTCGGCTGTGAATGACCTTGAAGATCGTACATTACTTCCCCGAGACTCAAAGTGAACAATAGTATTTTAAAGTTTACGCTTTTGAGAAAATAATTATTCATTTTCTTTTAGTAACTCCTTATTAGGGGTCTCGAGCCGACAGGGAACAGAGGGGGGACGAAGTTCCCGGTCGTCCCGGATAGGGGCCGACAGAGAACCCGACTCTTGAGCTATCTGTTCTGTTACCCCGTGCGGATTCTCGCCTTAAGTAACGAGAAAAACTCAACACATTTGGGCAACCTCTGCCTGCCTCACTTTGCCTGTATCGCGATGCATCCTGTTATCAAACTTCTAGAGAAAAAGGCTAATATTATACAATTTCCAAATATTTCTCTAATACTATCTTTAAATTTGTCAAAGCGGTTTTTTATTTTTATTTTGGTTTTTTTAAATTCATGGATAAAAATGTCTCTTGATTATTATAAATTTTATTTATTTTCCTGTGTACGTGTTATGGTTTTTTGTTACGTGGCAATAAAAATATAGAGTATATATAGGTATATTATATATTATAATAATATATATAGTATAATATATAATATATAATATATATCATATATATATATATGGGTTATAGTAGAGTTATGAAAACTTATATTATATTAATAGTATTATGGATTATATCCAGGTGAGAGTAGGGTATGTAATAGTAGTAGAGGTCAGGGCGACCCAATAGCTGATGTATAGAAACGATCGATCTTTTTACAAATTCATAATGCTACAATACATATTTTCTCTTATTGTGTTTGTTGCGAAAATTGGTCGGTGCTTATAATGAGGTAGCGAATTATTATAATAAAATTGAAACAAAAAGTGTAAAAATCATCAGCAATTAAAGTAATGCTATTTTTTCCCAATCCATTAAAGAAAAGGGAATTGTTTCTTGCTCAAATCAAATAGCGGAGACTGAGAGTGGTGTGAATATTGTCCTAGGAAAATATGTTTATATGTGCCTTTGGCATGTTTATGTACTTTGAAATTTCCACAGGTCAGGAAAGTTTACGCCATTCTTTTATGTATAAATAAAGGTAGTCCTTTAATTGTAAGTTTATTTATAACAATTATTATATATTATATATTATATATACTATAGTATATATAAATAAGTAGTATATATATAATATTATATATATATATATATATATATATATATATATATATATAATAAATATATTATATATATATAGATATATATACTTATATACTATATATATATATATATATATATATATATATATATTTAGTATATATCTATATATATATATAATGAATATATATAATTTTTTTGATAAAATAAATACAATAAATATAATAATATTTCAAGAAGAATTCCCATAGAGGATTTAGAAAATATACTATTTAAGAATGTATGACACCTGAATAATAACCAAAACAGCACCTATTATATAAACACAAAAATAAGGACAGATATACACTGAAAGCTTGGGACATGAGGGAATGAGGCATAGATGTATATATATAGACATTCTCACAGAGAAAAATCTAAAAAAAAAGAAAACATATACGAGATCGAGGATAAAAACTAATAGAGATAATTTAATTCAGAAAGAGACGATCTTCCAATGGTGATGACAGTATATAGGTGACTTGATTTTGATTTATTTGTATTATTTCAAAAGTCCCTAAGTGGGTTTAAATTACCCTCTAGGATGTTAAGCCAAGAGTGTATCTCCTTAACCCACAGATGAGCTAAAAGGTGTATTATAGGGACTTTTGTGAAAATAGAGAAATAATTGCACGCGTTAAGTGCCAATGTCTGTAATATATCATACTACTATATAATATATTAAACGTATATAACTACATAATATATATATTATATATTATATCTTTATTATTATATCATATATATATTATAATATACTAATATATTATATATATAAGATATATATAATATTAATTAATAGTATATATATATATAATACTATATATATATAGAGGTTAGATTGATGTGCCTAGTAATCTGATCGTGGCCAATACCAATACCGAATACAATACTAATTAGGCCCAATGACCCAATACCAATTAGAAGCTCGCTTGGATGTACGCCAATACCAAGTACCGATATCCGAATACTTTGGAATTTTTCAGCAAATACCAATATCAATACAAATATCAACACAGATACAGCTATATATATATTTATATTTTTCTATGTATTTATAATTTTATAAACTTCTCTAACAGAAGTTTCAAGAGCATTAACATATTGTTACTTTGCCTTTTTTTTTTTTACACTTAATAATAAAGACTGAACAGTATTGACACATTTTGACCAATACATTGACCTAGCGCAATAAATAGCCTTCACACTTTATAGGATCATCAATACACGGAATAGGGAATACTAGGCCAATCCCAAATTATACAATAATAGATATGATCACAATCCCTAATATACATCACCAGATAAAATAATAAATACACATACTGTATATATAATATATATTATTAACAGCAATAACAGGTACAAGAAGAGAGGCATAGCTGCAATAATACCATAACATACTATATATAATACGTTATATACTATTATTATATGTATATATATACTACTAATATAGTATATATATATAATCATCTAAGATAATTTGACTATATAATGCATTATGCTATTGCTTTTTCTAAACTAACTCAATAGATAGGAAGTTTATATTTTAATTTAAAGAGTATATTAATTAAACATTAATGTGAATCTAATCAATCAGTAGATAAGCTATATATATATATATATTATATATATATATATATATGATACTATATATATATAATATTATATATGTATTAACTGTAGATATATATATATAATAGTATATAATATATATATATAATATATCAGCTGGCGCACTTCGTGGTGGAAATGGATGGGGTGCGATTTCACCATAATTATTATATATATATAAGTAATATATTATTATAGTATAATTAATATATTATATATGATATATATATATATAATATTATATATATATATATAATATATATATATAATATAGAGTAGTATATATATATCGCTCGGCATAAGTATACGACTAGGTCCGCGCGAACCTGGCATTATTCTAACTTCGTATGGTAAAAAAAAAGTCAGCAGAACAGATTCATTTAAAATGAAACTATAAAAATAACAAATTATTTAATAATTAAGAATTGTAATTTTTATAATTTGTAGCTGAGGTCCATTCTTTCTGGTTTTTTGACTTGCAAATAACTCAATCACTAGATTGTCCAAAAACAATTGAGGAAAATATCTCTTTCAGTTGCAAGGGCAACGAGGGCATTCAGTCTATCTTGACTCATCAGCTCAAGAACAAACTGATTTTTAATTATTTTCTTAATCTACAAAAGCATCTTCAAGCGTTCAAGACAAGACTGCCATTAGAGGAGTTAGATAATTAAAATTTTAGACGCAACTTTATTGAATTTCTTACCTGTCAGAAAAATCTGGAGTCCATTTTCCCGCCACTATTATTTCGCATTAACCATGGAGTACCTTCTAAGCAGAATCAAGACTGTCCTTTCAAGGAGTAAAAAGCTTCACTAGAATATATATATTTTCTAAAGCTCCAAGAGTTTGTGTCTCGATGAATGTTAAAAAATAGATCAAACAGTTACGGTCTTTTCTAAAATGCAACTTGTGGGAAATGAGCGTTCTGATAAAGACTTTAAGAAGTGTTCACGCTCGGAGAAGGTGGAGCCTGCATTCTAGTATATCAGCTAAACGAAAACCTCTCTTAGAAACGAGATTTATTATGTCAACACTTCATTGGCAGCGTTTTTTATAAATTCGTAGTAGATTGGAAGCATTGGTAACGATCTTTTCACCTCACAAATTATCAACTTCCCTCAATTTACTTTCATTAATGAGATGTTCATACTGTTTGTTAAATCTTTCTAATTGTAAAATTGTAGTTACACACTTCACAGCTTGTTTAGTAAGAATTTGAAATGTCTCGGCATTTCTTGCATTGAATTTTAGTGTATTAAAGAAACAATCCTAGCGGCTACTGTGGCAGTTGAAATGGCGAAAAAAGAGTGAGCCAAAATACAAAAGTAGGTCAGTCAATAGTTTTTGCAAATCTCCTGCTTGATGTCTGCTCATGTGTTCCTCGTTGTTTGCTTTAATTTAGAACATTTTTCAAAGCACCCTAACAATGGCTCTCTATGTTCAGAAACCATGTTTACAGTTCGGATGTTAAAATTGTCAGTACTGTGTTTAATATTTTTTGGAAAATTTTCACCAGATAATGTTCATTCTAATATACAGAGCATCTCTGAGGAGATTGTGGAAAAAAGGTTGGAATTAGTGATTTATTTCTAACGAAATTTCCAACTTCTGGAATATATATACTCCGTATATATATATATATATGTTGTGAGTGTGTTGAGGATAGTTGGGTTTGTGAGTGCGGTAGTATATATAAATATATAATATATATATATATATATAGTTATATATATATTATAATATAATAATACGCTATATATATAATATATATATTATTATATAATATTATATCTATATATAATATAATTACATTATATACATAGTATATATAATATAATATATATATATATAATATCTAAATATATATATTAATATATATATATATATATATATATATATAATATATTATATATATATATATATATATATATATATATATATTAATATAAATATTATATATATATGATAGATATATATAAGAATGTGTCTATATAATATATATATATATTATATATATAATAATATTATATATATATAATTATTATAATTACGTACAACTACTGGGCTTATAGTTCAATTTCCTTGTGGAAGTATATAATATTATTATTATTATTTATATTATATATTTATATTTAATTTATATATAATATAATATAGTAATAATATATATAATTATATACATATAAATATATTATATATATATTATATATATATATTAATATATATATATATATTATATTATATATATATATATATATAAATATACCTATAGTATATATATAGTTATATATATATAATATGATATATATATATATAATATAATATTATATATAATATATATATATATATAATAATATATATAATATATAATATATATATATATATAATATATTATATATATTATGATATATATATAGTAATAAAATAATATAATAATAATATAATAATAATAATAATATAGATAATAATAATAATAATAATAAAATACATAATAATAAACTCTATGACAACTTACAAGGGCGATTACCTAATCGCCCCAACTAAGTATATTTACGACCTCTTTCTGTAGTTGGCTGCCAGACGATGATGTTGTATCCTTATATAGGTGCAAGATGGAATCGAAAATGAATTTCCTCCCTCGCTCTTCCCAACTTCTTTTAATAAATAGATAATTGAAATAAAAAGAGAAGTCGATGTGAAATAGATGTTATTAAATTTTCTTATTATTGAAACTATATTCTTCGTACGTTTCTGTCTTATTACAAGACAATTTTTAAAATTTGCATTCAAATATTATCATAAATTGAAAACATGGTGTTTTAATTGGTTATAGCATTTAAGAATTTACTGCTTAATGAAGAGGTAGCGGCGCTCCATCGCTCTATACACGAGTCACCCCTATAACACACATATAATATATATATATATATATTATATATGATATATATATCCCATATATATAATTAAATATATGATATATATATATATATATATATATAATATATATATATATAATATATATATATTATACTATCTAATTATTTTTAATTATAAAATTTCTTTATCAAATCTCGACAATAAATATCCGCTCAACATATTAATTTGGAATTAATATATTATATATATTATATATATATATATATATATATATACTATAACATTAATTATAAGTATATATATATATAATATATAATATATATATAAATAATTATATAATATATTTATAATATATATATTATATATATATATATTATATAATATAGTATATATATAGTATATTTAGTGGTGGAGCGAACTTTGTTACTCTTGCAGAGGTATAAACTGCAAAACTGCACTGACGAATACAAAGACGTCCTTTGGCCTTGACATACTTCGTACATAATGCCCCTCACATTCACTTCTGCATTAGCCTATTGCTGATCTGTATAATGAATTTGGATTGAATCTTCTTTCTTACCATTTGTTTTGGATTAACAGCTAGTAACCTGTATTCCCAAACCTGGGAAAGATCCGAAGTTGGTGGACAACCAAAGACCAATTTTTAACCTGTCATACCTAAAAATTAATCGAGAAAATGGTTCCAGTCCGCCTTCTTTGCTTGCTCCCCAGAGTCGTGCCAGGGATTTTCCTAAACTTCCAGTTTTATTTCCTGTAAAATCGTTCTGACCGGGTGGATCCCTTACAAAACTGCTGAACAGACGTCCGGAAGCCTTCTCAACTGCGGGGATGGTTTTTGAAGTCTTCTTTTCTTGGTTTGAAAAGCTTATGATACAAAAACATGAGAACTGGGGTTTTATTTCTAAACTCCACTCCTGCTCGATTTCAGAGAACAGCCCCCCTCTCCTTTTGCTAAATGTCTCTGTGGGAAAATGGTGATCCATCCAGGTTCAAGCTCCAGTCCACTCACACTTATCTGGATGAAGGCATCTAAGAAGTGGTAAAGTGTTCTCTAAGTGGTATACATTATTTTGCTCTCGATTCAATGACATCAAGCTACTTCATCTCGAAGGACAATCAATTTTTCCTAAGTGTTGTGGATGGACTCATTTGACTCCAATTGGTATATTGCCGGAAAGCATACTATTCGAACGGCAATCCCCAATCAGCTATTGAGAATATTTCACAATGGGGTAATTCCTATGGCTTCCATTTCTCACCCACCAAAACCTCAGTAGGATATTTAGCAAAGTGAAGTCGAAGAACTGTTACCTTCCTCCCTTGAACCTAACCTTATATGGTTCATCCATTCCCGTAGCCCTCGTCAAATTCTAGGAGTTTCTAGATGACCACCAACATAGGGCAACTGGTGGCTTAACCTGTATTACTCCCATCTCTACCAAAATCTTTAAGCGATCACGTCCCTTGGGCCTCCATATCACCCTAACTGGTAGAAGTTGACCATGGATGAGTAGTATAATGTCATGCTTCCAACTCTTCTACATCTGTTGGATCCCATCCAAAATGAGGTGATCCTAATCTCCACAGAAGCCTCCCGATCGTCCCCCCGAGTGAGCCTTGAAGTTGAATCTGATATGATGCTACCTTCTCTTCAAACGGAATACATCATGTGCACAAATTTACTTTCATTTTCAAACCCCAATACCGTCTGCTCTGATACCTGTTCTGCGAGAGATTCCTCAGAACACTCCTTACTGGCTATTTGCAAAACAGTATTATAACATCCTTAACTTCCTCAACATCCCTTTGCAAAAGATGCTATCTTTCTCCTATGATGACGGGTGTACATTTTAGCTATTTCCTGCTCCCAGCATCAGCTTGTTATTCACCTCTCTCTCTCTAAATCTAGTCACCAACTGCCTTGTTAAAGGCATCGTTTTTGTCTAATTCCACAGTTTACGGTATTTACTGACGGCTATAAAACTCGGGGGACAATGAGTTCTGTCTGGTTGGTCTTTTCCTGGACCGCAACCTTCCTCCCATACCCCCCCTTATGCTCCAATTTTTTACTGCAAAATTAATGGCTATAATGATTGCATTCTCTCGAATTTTATTCCTTAACCAAGACCACTCTTATGTCATTTATTCAGATTCGCTCAGCGCCCTGAAGGTGCTTAAAGCCCCGTATTCTAAAAACGCAATGATATCCATTGTGCAACAAATTTCTTACTCGCAAGAAAGAAATTTCACTATGCTGATCCCTCTGACGTAGGTAACTGGAAAACGAAAATCAGTCAGACAGAGAGGGGGCAGGCCTTTGAATAAATATATCTTTGAGTACCAGCACAGGGATGAGAAAACGGGTGCTTTAAAAACTACGCTTGAAGCGTTCTTTTTTGGGAACGTGGATGGCCTAGTGGTTAGAGCGTCTGGTTACTGTTAACTCAGCAACGCGGAGTTCCAGTGTTCGAATCCCGCTGATGGAGAGTAAAATTTCCTTTGACTCTTTCCGCAGCTGTTCTAGGTACCTTCCGGATTCCATTCGACAAGGTTGGTCCCCATCAACAGATTATCCTGTCTTCCGACAATGCTTCCGATTCAGTAGAGGTTGGCGAGTGGTCAGCGAGGGGCGAAACTTAGGGATATAAAGCCTACCATTCGTGAATGGTCTTCCGTCCACCGACGAAAGCGTTTGCACGAGGTAATACTTGCACGCCTCCGCATTGGCCACACTAATATAACTCACAGAAATTACATATTACGGGATCCTCCTCCCATATGGAAATATTGCCATCGCCATATCCCGAAATCTGTCCATCATATCTTCATTGATTGTCCTCAACTGGACCCCATTCTCCATCGTTATTTTCCAACTCTTTGGTTCATGGCACATTTTAAAAGGTTATCCCATTTCTTGTCTGAATCATCCCACTTTAATAGTAACTATTTTCTCTTACCTCCAAGAACTGAATATTCTCCACAACATATAATTTTTTTTTATGTAATATTAGGGCTGTATATAATGCGAGGACATATATTTACTTACCTTTTTATTTATTTTCTGAATAAATATTCATTTCGCCATCTAATTTGTTTTTCCGACATTTAAAATAAGAATGAGCCAGGACCCACACATGGAGTTGATTATTCAACCCAGTGTGGCTGTTTCTATAAATGTGGTCCTTACGTAACCTCAAATATATATATATATATATATATATATATATATA
Organism: Trachelipus rathkii; assembly: GCA_015478945.1. Lineage (NCBI taxonomy): Eukaryota > Metazoa > Arthropoda > Malacostraca > Isopoda > Trachelipodidae > Trachelipus > Trachelipus rathkii. Next base: position 15,596 of record JABUQX010075645.1, read on the forward strand.
TATATATATAGTATATATATATATATATATATATATATATACATATATATATATCTACAGACACATATATACATATATATATATATATGTATATATAGGTGGAAGTATATAGATATCTCTCTCTCTCTCTCTCTTTTTCTCCCTGTCTCTCTTCATATATATATATATATATATATATATATATATATATATATAAATATATATATTCACATGCTTATAATACATATATATATATATATATATATATATATATATATATATATATATAACTTTCTGCTCTGTCTGTGGTAAAACATCAGAATGTAACTAAGAGATGCCACCAAAGAGCAACAATTTATGTACAACCTCACGTACACAATCTCCGCTATTCGATTTGAGCACGAACAGTCACCTTTTTTTAATGGACTGAAAAGAGAATCATTCAACTGTAATGGGATTCTGACAATAGTTTTGCTTCCCCACCTACATAATCTTTGGATATTTATTAACATTTTCTTTTAATTTTGACCAATTTTCGCAATTTTTTCTTTTCATCGTATCATTAAGATAACATTTTTAAAAGATCAATCGTTTCTATATGTTAACTCGTGCAAGCACGAGCAGGTGTCAGCTATTCGGGACCCTGATCATATATATATATATATATATATATATATAGCACAGCAGATATATATATATATATATATATATATATATATATATATATATATATATATATATATATATATATATATATATATATATATATATATATATATATATAACCATACATTTTCTTTACACTAAGCAAAGTTTATGTAACATTAAAATTATGTAGAATCAAATAAAAATAAAAATATAAATACATATATAAAATATAAAGACACATAAAGACAGTAAAAAAATGTTAATATAATCCAATTTAAAAGTATCTTTTGGCGAGCCAAGGAAATACTTCACTTCTCTGGAAAGCTTATGAAAATTTAAAGAATAAGAAGTAAGAAAATGGTCTCCATCAGAGAGACTTACGAAGGATCTTCATCTTCATGCATAATTTAAAAGGGAAGGCAAGGTAGCAATCTTCTCTTACAACACCATAAGAAAGTTGACATTTCAAGAAGACTTTCGGATTGAAAGTTTGTTGAAGATATAAAAGATCTTGATCTTCTTCTTCAAGATTTATAAGATCTTCTATCTGCTGAATCTTAAAACGATGTTTTCGAATCGGATTTCAGTCCAACTTTTCTTTTTTATCCAGATTGACTTTTTTTTAGTTTTGATTTTTTTCTCAAAATTTCTCTTATAAATTTATTATTAACGAACTTAAAACTTAGTAATTTATTTGATACGAATATATATATATATATATATATATATATATATATATATATATATATATATATATATATATATATATATATATATATATAGTATATATATATATATTATAAAAATATATATATATATATATATATATATATATATATATATATGTATATATATATATATATATATATATATATAGTATATGTATATATATAAATTTGAGTATATATATATATATATATATATATATATATATATATATATATATATATATATAGAGAGAGAGAGAGAGAGAGGAGGAATAAGAATGTTAACAGTGACTGGTGGAAGAGATGATGCAAAAAAAAAAAAAAAAAAAAAAAAAAAAAAGGGTGGTTGAACTAAAAGCCAATGATGAGGTTTCAAAAGAAAGATGTTGGAATTTTCATGGAAGAGGAAAACGGAATATTGAGGGCTGCACATCGTAGAGGAAAAATGTATTGTGGATCAGTATGGTGAAGAAAAAATTGGAAAGATACACGGAATAAGAACTCTTCTGGGCTGAAGGGAAAGGTTAAGAATGAGAATAGGGGAATCTGCTTAGAATAATGAATACGGATGGTGCTTTCGTAACTTGGTTTTTTGAAATGGATGTGAGGGGATTGTGGAGGGAACACTTCGAAATCTGCATAACATTGGCAGTACTAAAAGGTGATAGTGAATGTGTGTGGGTTTGATGGTGTAAGATGGAATATTAGGTATTTTGGGGATGAGGTTATGAGTAAGGAGGAGGTAATGGGTGGGGAATGTGCAGGTATCATTAATGAAATTACTGGTGAAATGATCAAATGAGGACGAGGTGGTGATTGATTGGATTTGAAAGGTAACAAAGAAGTTTTTAGTGGGACAGTCCCGAGGGATTGAGTGGAGAAAGAGGTAATAGCACCTTACATAAGGGTAACTGTAGGGATTATAGGGGAATTAGTTTATTTAGTGTTGTAGGGAAGATATATGCTGGTATTTTGGTCGAAAGATTGCGTCGATTGACTGAAGGACTGATTGATGAAGAACAAATGTGCGTTAGAAGTGGTAGAGGATGTGTGGATCAAATCTTTGCGTTTGAAACAAATGATTGAGAAATGAGAGAGAAGAAGAATAAACCAACATTAGGTTTTATGGATTCGTACCAGGCGGCGATAGATTAATAGGCGGCGTTAGTGATAAATGGTGTTGGTGGTAAGCTTATGAATGGAATCAAAAGCAGACGATAGGGAAGCGTATGTAAGAATAAATGAAGTTGAAAAAGTGATTGGTTTAATATTAAAAGCGATGTGAGGCAGTTATGTGTTGTCTCCTTGGTTATTCAATTTATATATGGATGGGGAGATGAAAGAATTAGAGTCAGGGGTGACAAGGGATGTTGTTAGAATGATGGAGAATGGAAGAGAGTGGATGGTACCCAACCTATTATAAGCTGATAATTTGGTTTTGTGGCGAATCTGAAGAGAATTTGAGAGATTGGCAGAAAGATATGGCAGAGTGTGTAGAAGAAGGGCTTTGAAAGTAAACGTATATAAGAGTAAGGTTATGGTTGTGAGTGAAGACAGTCCTCGGTGTGAAGTTATGTTAGATGGTGAGCAGCTGAAACAAGTGTCTGAGTTTAAATATTTAGGGTATTTGTTGGATGAAAAAAGAACGGAAGTTGCAGAGTGCATTAGGAAAGTTATGTAAATCAGGAAGGTGGCTGGTGCAATTAAATCCTTGGTGGATGTAAAGGCACTAAATCTTGAGTGCACTAGGCCCGCAGTGGTTTTCAAACTGGGGTGCGCGACAAGCGTGAAGAAAAACCTTGATTTTTAATTTTTTAGTAATTTTTTTACATAATGGTTCTTAAATCCATTCAATAAGAACAATAAACTTAAACATCTTCATATTATATGCCAAGAGCATCTGATTGAAATTAAGGAAAGTACAAATTTAAGAAGTACTTTTCATAAAACAGCTTTGTCAAATTGGTGGAATGGATTGGAAAATGAATGTCCTAAATTAGCACAAACTGCAATAAATTTATTTCTTCCAATTGAGTCAACATATTTATGCAACAAACGTTTGGTGCTATGACAGATCTTAAGACAAAAAGGAGAAATAAAATAACTATTAAACCAGAGCTAAGAATTGCTGTCTCTCGGGTACTACAACCAAGAATTTCTAAATTAATTAAGAATTCTCAAGCACATCCTTCTCATTAAATTATTTAAAATAGATATGTTATATATATATATATATATATATATATATATATATATATATATATATATATATATATATATATATATATATATATATATATATATATATATATATATATTTATATATGTTGCTATATATAAAATTGCACCTGATGGGCATATAGCCCCATTCTAGCTGGGAAGTCCCTTAGGTACTTCTACCTAGGATCAGGGCTAGGATCAAACCCAGGCCTTTGCTCATGCGACCTCTGACGTCTATCGATTCAGCCAATATATATACTCATATATATATATGGAATGAGTTACAGAGCATATATATATATATATATATATATATTGTATTGTATACATATATTATTAGATATGGTTATTGGTTGTTATTGTATTATTAGTTAGTTAGTTGTATATTAGCTGGTATTATTAGTTGCTGGCTGTATACATGTATTATGAAAGAAAGCAAGTGCATAGAATCTATTTTCATTCCAAGTGCCACTCAAAGATTGAACACTGCGCCTTGGTCTCACATGAGGGCATGTTGTTACTTGTGTTAATGTATAGTAGTGAGATCATGGTCTGAATAGAAGAGGTATGTAGATCTAAAGCAAACAATGTGTTCAGATTTATCAGTCTGAAGTGTTAAGCCGAGAAGAATTGATAAAATGAGGGAAATGAACTTATTAGAGAGTTATGTGTGTGAAGAGAGTCAATGAGAGAATAAATGAAAGTACGTTGAGTAAGTGGGAAAGGACAGATGATAGTTTGGATGTATAGTGGCGAGTGTGTTTGAAACCGACCGGCTGGGAGACCAAAGAAAAGTGGATTATCAGTAAAGGAATGCCTTGAGGAGAGAAATGTGAGTTTGCCAGAAAATGAGAAGAAAGGTATAATAGGGGCAGAATGGCTGGGCTTTAGGAGAGTTGTTATTGTACCCACCTGGGCTAAGGTATGTACCCCACATTGATGAGATGCCCTAGTGAGGTATCCTGTCAGGGTCCTGTGGAAGCTCTAATGGTGGATTTTCCATCTGTGACGAGTTATCAGAAAAGTTATAAAGTTGGACTTTTTCGACTTGCCTCATATCTCTTTCTTACTACTTTTCTGTTTCCAGTGCATGTTATGCACCCACCTTACCCCGAGTCTTGGAGAGAGAAATTGGGATAATATATATATATATAACGAATATAGCAAAGTATATATATATATATATATATATATATATATATATATATATATATATATATATATATATATATATATATATATATATATATATATATACACAGTGATCACGTGATTTACATCTACCAAAAAAGTGGGCTGGCTACCTGAGTGGTGCTGTGGTTAATTCGACCGACAGAAAATTACTATGGAGAGAGCTCTGTAACCCAATTGGGGGGCTATACATGTCCGGGAGGAGACTAAATACCAGTCCAGAAAAAGAAGCCGTGATAGGCCTAGCCAGCCGGCGGTGGATTGCTGTGGCTCAAGACGCGCTTGTGATGCCTCGGAACCAGGACGGATCTTTTCGGTTGTTGACAAGGCATGAAAATGGACTACGAACTCGACTACACAGAGATAAGTTCCGTATAGGAACGATTAATGCTAGTACAATGGAGGGAAAGGAGGAGGAGGTTGTGGGTATGATGGAGGAGAGGACACTGGATGTGCTTGGTGTCTGCGAAACGAGGATGAAGGGTGAAGAGAGTGAGGTGTGAGTATCAGCATGGATGATAAACTAACTGATATATACAAGGGGAGAGATGAGGAGAGAAAGTACGGGGTGGCATTTTTCCTGACCCCGAATTTGGCAGACAGAGTGGAGGACATTGTCTTTAAAAATGAAAGAATAATTGCAATAGCGCTGAGGCTGAAAAGGAGACGTGTGGGCATAATACAGGTTTATGCACCACACCAAGGAAGACCACAGGAAGAAAAGAATGTTTTTTATGAACAGTTGCAAAATGTGTACGACGGACTGAATACTGAAGTGAAAATTGTCATGGGGGACCTGAATGCGCACATAGGAAGGGAGAGAATAGGTACCGAGATAGCAGTGGGGGCGTTTGGAATAGGAGAAAGAAACGCGGAGGGGGAGAGGTTGTTTGCGGTGAGCAATAGGTTGGCAGTGATGAATACATACTTTGCGCATAGGGACTCGCATAAATGGACTTGGTATAGGTGGAACAGTATTGTTGAGGATTACACGGATAAGTCAATGATTGACCTTATACTAATTAACAACAGGAAGGTGGTAAGAGAATTAAATCTAAAAACCCCGTTACCAGCGAAGATGGTAACGAGAGAGCGGATAGCAGTGGAGAGATTAAAGGAGGATGAAGTAAAAAGGGCTTTTGCAGAAAGAGTCCGTGATATTATACCAGAGGAAGAGGAGAATGTTGTAGATGTAGAAGGAGAGTGGGAGTATTTTAAAGAAAAAATGATAACATGTACAAGAGATACGCTGGGGGTTAAAAGAACGGGTTCCAGAAAGAAAAAGACTGCGTGGTGGACAGAGGAAGTTGCACGCGCAGTAAACGGGAAAAATAAAAAGTTTAGAGCATGAATGAAAAGAAGAACTCCTGAGACAAGAGCGGAATATGTGGTAAGTAGAAATGATGCTGAGACCATAAAAAGAAGAGCGATGGAGCAAACATGGGAGAGGATCGGTGAACAACTGAGACAGGATATGGGAGGAACCAAGAAATTAATATACAATATGGCAAAAAACCTACGAGGACAGGAGTCGACTGTTGCACACTCAGTAAAGGATAAGGAGGGTAGGTTGAGAGTGGACCCTGATGAGATCAGTGATAGGTGGGGAGAGTACTTTTCAGAGTTGTATAATCAGGAGGAAAGAGAAGAGAACCTTCAGGAACGCAGAGAGGAACAGCTCCGAATAAACGTGAATGAGGGTACGATAACAATGGAAGAGTTGGAGATGGCAATGGGGAATATGAAAAATGGGAAGAGTCCAGGATGTGATGGGCTGCCGGTGGAGACAATGCGATGCGAGGAGGTCATGCGATGGATGTTGAAGATGTTTAATGATTTCTGGAGAGTGGAGAGAGTACCTGTGGAGTGGGGCAGGGCGATAGTATGCCCGGTGTTCAAAAAGGGAGATAAGGGCGACTGTTCCAATTATAGGGGCATCGGTTGCGCCACATGCCAGCGAAGTTATATGAAAGGGATATTGAGAAAAGGCTCAGACGGAGTCGATGGATGTTGAATGAAGCGCAGTATGATTCAGACCCGGACAAGGAAATGCCGAATCTGATATTTTTTGAAGATGATAATAGAGAAGAGTTGGGAGTGGATAAGTGAAATGTATGTGGCTTTTGTATTTCTGAGAAGGATTTTAATAAATCTAGGGTAAAACTTTGGGAGACACTGGAAGATCGCTACTGTCAGATAGAACCAAAGTTGATCAGGGTGATAAGGGGACTTTACACAGTAAGTGAAAGTGCCGTTAGGGATATGACAGGGAGGAGTGTTGTCACCGTTGTTGTTTATCCTGTATATGGACAAGTGTAAGGCGAGAGGTTTGAGTGGAGATGAGGAGATTGTTTAAAGAAGTGTGATACAGACGACATTGCTCTGATTGCAAGAGACAGAGACGTTAGAGAGCATTGATTGGATGGGGAGGAGGTGTAAGGACGGAAGAGATTGAGGATGAATAAGGAGAAAGACTGAAGTGATGTAAAGAGAAGCTAGAGAAGGAGAACCTAAAACATAGAGATTGGTTGGGAGGTTAGACATGCCACAATAGAACTTGGGGTATCTGGAGTTATAAACAGCAGTGGAACATAGAGGCCGAATAGAGCAGAATAGAAGGTTTATTCAGAGGAGTTGGCCTGGGCATCTGTTGAGAAATAGACATGTGACGAGACAGGTTAAAACGCTGATTTATACCACGAGATTCTGAGACCAGTACTTTTGTTTGGGTCGGAGTCGTGGACACTTACAAATCAGAAACAAGGAGTAAAGATCTAGCAGGAGGAAATGAGATGTTGAGGTTGATAGTGGAAGACTTAAATATAGAGAGAAGAAGAAATATCATAGTGAGAGAGAGAGTTGGGGGGCTATAAGTGTGTGGAGGTCCGATTGGAGAGACAGAAACTGACATTAAGGGACATATGATGGACGAGCCATGATATGACACCATGGCTAGACTTTTTACGCATGGCAGCCTGTAGAAGACCGATGACCAAATAAGAGAGACAAATGATGGGTAGTAGTGAAGTGGTAAAGAGGGGCTTAGAACGTTGACTGTGTAGGAGGAACGTCGGCTGTACGAAGAGTAGGGTCCGGTGGGAAAAGCATTGTAAACGACAGGGGATGACCACACGGAGGCGCATGGTGAGAGAGGTGATGATGATGATGATATATACATATATATATGATATATATATATACAGCATATATATTATATAGATATATATATATATATATATATATAGATATATATGTATATATATATATATATATATATATATATATATATACATATATATATATATATATAATATAACAATCCTACTACTACTTAATTTTTACCACATTTCACTACTACTACTACTCACGACAACTACTACCACTACCACTACAACTACCACTACCACTTTCACTACCAATACTAACACTAATACTACACTACTACTACTAATAAATAAACAATAATAAATTAATTAATAATAATAATAATAATAATAATAATAATAATAATTAATAATAATAATAATAACAATAATAATAATTAATAATAATAAACACACACACACAATAATAATAATAATCATAAATAATAATAATTACACACACACACACAATAATAATAATAATAATAATAATAATAATAATAATAATAATAATAATAATAATAATAATAATAATAATAATAATAATAATAATAATAATAATAATAATAATAATAATAATAAGATTAAAAATAAATAAATAAACATTTTGAATAATGCCTAATTGGTATGGGAGCATTTCCAGTACTTTTTTTTACTATAAGTTGATAATTAATTACTGACTTGCTTAAATATACCAAGAAATAGTTAATCCTCCCCCACTATCGTCTGTCTAATCGATATTGAAGCTTCTATTACCTATGAATATTTAGGTAAGATTACGATACTCCATTTAAATTTAATCAAAACTTTTCACCATATATATATATATATATTAGAAGTATATATATATATATATATAGAGTATATATAGATAGAATATATATATATATATATATGAGGTATACAGCGCATATATATATATATATATATATATATATATATTACATATTATATATTATATATATATTACATATATACATATATATTATTATTATTATTATTATTATTAGATATTATTATTATTATATATTATATATTATTATTTATATGAGATATGATATATTTATTATACACATATTATTACATTATCATATATACATATACATATTATATTTATTATATATATACATATATATATATATTACATACATATATTACATATATATTACATATTATATATACATATACATATATATATTATATATATTATTATTATTATATACACATATTATACATATTATACATTATTATATTAGTTGTTTTTTATATTAATATTGTATAGATATTATTATTATGATATTATATTAATATGAAGATATTATTATTATTACATGTATTATACATGATATATATATGTATACAATCACAAGTTTACATCCTTTATGGTGCCCATGAATATGCTACACATACATACATATATTATTATATTATATATATATTATATTATTATATATATTATATGATATTATATATATACATATATATATGTTATATTATATATATATATATGTATATAT
>JABUQX010075646.1:0-5000 GCA_015478945.1 Trachelipus rathkii
TTATTATTATTATTATTATTATTATTATTATTATTATTATTATTATTATTATTATTATTATTATTATTATTATTATTATTATTATTATTATTATTATTATTATTATTATTATTATTATTATTATTATTATTATTATTATTATTATTATTATTATTATTATTATTATTATTATTATTATTATTATTATTATTATTATTATTATTATTATTATTATTATTATTATTATTATTATTATAATATATATATATATATATATATATATATATATGTTATATTATATATATATATATATATATATATATATATATATATATATATAGAGAAAGATATATATAAGTTATATATATATATATATATATATATATATATATATATATATATATATATATATATATATATATATATATATATATATATATATATATATGAAGAGGTGATAGTGAATGTGTGTGGGTTTGATGGTGCAAGAAGGAATAGGTATTTTGGGGATGAGGTTATTAGTAAGGAGGAGGTAATGGGTAGAGTGAAAAGTTGAAGAATGGTAAATCTGCAGGTATAGATGAAATTACTGGTGAAATGATCAAGAACGGAGGCGATGGTGATTGATTGATTGGATTTGGAAGTGCTGTTTATAGAGGGTATATAGTTCCAAGGGATTGGAGGAGCAGTAATAGTACCCCCTTATGTAAAGGTAAGGAGATAAGGGTAACTGTAGAAATTATAGGAATAAGTTTATTGAGTGTTGTAGGGAAGACATATGCTGGTATTTTGGTTTGGTTGAAAGAGTACGTCGAGTGACTGAAGGACTGATTGGTGAAGAACAAGGTGCGTTTAGAGTGGTAGAGGATGTGTGGATCAAATCTTTACATTGAAACAAATGATTGAGAAAATGAGGGAGAAGAATAAATTGTATTTAGGTTTTATGGATTTGCAACAGGCGTGCATGGTAGAGTTAATAGGGAAGGTTTATGTGGCAGGTGTTAGTGATATATGGTGTTGGTGGCTTCTGAATGGAGTCAAAAATGTATGACGATAGCGAAGGTGTGTAAGAATAAATGGTGTCAATGAGATTGGTTTAGGATTAACAGTGAGTAGGACAGGGTTGTGTTATGTCTCATTGGTTATTCAATTTGTATATGGATGGGGTTATGAAAGAATTAGAGGTGTGGGGGTGGCAGGAAATGGTGTTAGAATGATGGAGAATGGAGATGAGTGGAGGGTGCCCTACCTTTTATATGCATGATTTGGTTCTGTGTGGCGAATCTGAAGAGAGTTTGAGAGGATTGTAGAGAGATTTGGCAGGGTGTGTGTGCGAGGCTTTGAAAGTAAACGTGTGGATAAGAGTAAGGTTATGGTTGTGAGTGAGGACACCCTCAGTGTGAAGTTATGTTAGATGGTGAACAGCTGGAACAAGTGTCTGAGTTTAAATATTTAGGGTATATGTTGGATGAGAAGGGAACGGACGATGCAGTGTAGTAGGAAAGTTGTGAATGGCAGGAAGGTGGCTGGTGCAATTAAATCGTTGGTGAATGTAAAGGGACTAAGTCTTGAGTGTGCTAGGGTTTTACATGAGGGTATGCTGTTACCTCTGTTATTGTATAGTAGTGAGACTATGGTCTGAATAAGAAGTATAGATCTAAAGTTCAATGTGTTCAGATGGACAATCTTAGGGGTGTGCTAGGTGTGAGAAGAATTGATAAAGAGAGGAATGAACGTATTAGAGAGTGGTGTGGTGTGAAGAAAGGGGTAAATGAGAGAATAAATGAAAGTATGTTGAGATGGTTTGGTCATATGGAAAGGATGAATGATAGTCGGTTGGTTAAGCGAATGTATAGTGGCGAGTGTGTTGGAAACCGACCGGCGGGGAGACCGAAGAAAAAGTGGATTGAGTCAGTAAACGAATGTTTGAAGGAGAGAAATGTGAGTTTGGTAGAGGCGAGAAGAAAGGTGTATAACAGGAGTGAATGGCGGGGGATTGTGAGGGGGTATGGTTGTGGCCCACCTGGGCCAAGGGATGAACCCTTACATTGACGATCTACCATAGTGAGGGTCCATCGCTGTCCCATGAAGCTTTAGGGTGGATTTTCTGACTGCGATGGGTTCCCACTAATTAATGGTACTGAGGGGGCGGTAAGGCTGGGCTTTCTTTTCGACTTGTGTCATGTTCTTCTACTGCTTTTCTTTTCCGATGCTCGTCGCGCACCTTACTCCCATTCTTGGGAAAATATAAGGAAGATGAAGAAGAAGAAGATATATATATATATATATATATATATACTATATATATATATATATATATATATATATATATATATATATATATATATATATATATATATATATATATATATATATATATATATATATATATATATATATATATATATATATATATATATATATATATATATATATATATATATATATATATATACATGGGGTACAAAAAAACTGAATTCTATTGCCCAGTCCAACAAAATATTGAAAATAGCGGAATAATTAAAAAATATCTGGTCAGAGGGAGGGGAACTTCTATGGGAGGAGAAATTCGGAGAGGAACTTCTCTAGGTAATTGCTACCTAAGATCCGGACAAGGGATCGAACTCAGGTTCTTTGTCTTGCAACTCGGTGGCTCTACCGATTGGCCCCACTATACAGACAAATATGAGGGTTGTCAAATAATCCTGTGTCGTACTTCTAATATTACTTTTATTTTCAAATATATCCTCCTGGACTTACAAAAACTCTTTCCAATAGTTTTGAAAGTTTTTTCTACAATTTTAATAATATTCTAATTAAAGGAGATTATAGTTAATTAATAATTTACTTAAAATTTTTTACTTATTTATTTATTTAAAATTTTCTTCATACACTAATTTCTTCAAAACAATACAATAAATAATCATAACATTAATTAAAGATCTGAATTTTATATATATATGTTGGAGCAGCGTTATATTACATACAGTTATACATATATATTATTACATATTATTAGTTATTATTATTATTGCTATTATTATTATTATTGCATCTAGTATATTAATAGCTATCTATAATTTATTATTTTACATATTATCTAGTATATTAATAGCTATCTATAATTTATTATTTTATGCTTTCTTTAACAATTATTATTATTATTATTATATATATATTATATTAATATTATTATTATTGTTATTGTTGCTACATATTATTACAAGGTTATTATTATATAGCTATATATTAGAAGAAGTTATTATTATATATATTATATTATTAATAAATAATTAATCATAACTATAATAAAGATTGAATTTCTAAAAAAAAAAATTAAGTTCACCTGTTTAAAGAAACTTTTGTCCTGTCTGAAAATCAAGAATTTAATGCGGAAATGTAGATCAAAATTATAGCTTTTTCCCCCCCCATTAATACTATTAAAACTTATTATAACAATACAATAAGTAGACTTAAAATTTGACATACAATGGGTTGAAAAAGAGAATTACCCTGTCAGGACTAAATAGGTCATCACAAATTAATTTGAAAACTTACTCTTGCTAGGTATTATTTTCTTGGTACCACGAAAACTTACCATTACAATACAATAAAATACACTGTTAAAATTAGAATTACAATAAGGTGCAGGGTAGGGGATTGGGGGCATTACCCTGTTAAAATGCAATCTTAAATTAATTTGAAATCTTTCGAAAGTTCTTGTAATTATTTTTAAAGTGGAAAGTAAAGACTAAAACGTTTTGGTACTTACTCTCTCATTAAACTATACAGACCGACCATAAAAAAAGTACAATTAAAAGAAGTCGGAAAAGTTTCTAACAAACTTTTGTAAATGGTTTTCGAACTTTTGTGAAAATAAACCCAAACTCAATAGTGTGTAAAATACGTAGTAAACAACGTAGGTGTCATGTGACAGTTTTCACACAATTCATACAATAGAGTAATATTTTTCTGAATGAATTCTAAATTGAGCAGCAAACCAGGGAAAAGGACTCGATAATCCGGGGGTTCCGGCTTGACCATCTTAAAACTTCCGAACTCCGACTCCGGCCTCAGCTCCGACTATAAAACTCTGAATCCCTTTACTTTATAGTAAAAAAAAATAGTCTTAATCCGGCTCCGGGGTTTCACCCAAAGCCTTCCGACTCCGCGGCTACGGCTACGGCTCCTGGCTCTGTAGCTCAGCTACAAACAAGCTATTGTAATTTCGAAGCTTTCGCAGTACAGAGAGAATTATAATACCCAAGTCTTGTCTTCTTTCATATTAGGAGGTGTTAAAAAAAATAAAAATTTATCACTGAATATCCTGACCATGGTTCGATACTACTGAAAATAAAACTTGTATACTGATAAGTGTAATAGGGAAAATTTTAATTATCAAAACTACAATACCTATAGTTCTAAACTAATACAAGTACAGGATTTTTACATACTTTGATAGGAGTAGGAAGCCAATGCAGAAATGGAGTTTTATCTGTTGAGAAAGAGAGAAAGGTATTCATAACTGGGAAGAAGCCCTTAAAAAAAGTGCTGAGAACAAAGGTGGTGATTATTTTTAGCTTGGTAATTTTTTTAAAAATGTTCTACTGTTTCAGTAAGTATTATTGTTAATTTGTTATAAATAACTTACTGTATTGTTTCCTTAAAAGCTTACAGAGTCCCCTTTGCCACAATCAAAGTCATACACTAAACAGGTAAGTATATATAGGGATAAAGGATTGGTAAAATGAAAACGTAACAAAAATAATTAAAATCTATCATAAGAAATATTTCAATCGCTAAATAAAATGTAGTATAAGTAAACCCATTTTACAAAGATAGTAGTAACCTTAAAATATTAAATAATCAGAGGTACCATGACAAAATTTTTTACTTAAAATTTTTTCCATAAAAAAAAAAAAAAAAAAAAAAATCGGGCATTTGAAAAAAAAAATTATATATATTAGTTTTCCAAAGTGCAATTTTTGTCAGATTTCATATCCTAGAGGGTTGTCTCATAT
>JABUQX010075646.1:17500-23191 GCA_015478945.1 Trachelipus rathkii
AAATGCAATAGCCATACAATGTTTAAGAGTAATAACAATGGGCCAGTCACAGTTATTTAAATAATATTGGTGAAGTTTAACATATAATTTTATATCAAAACACAATTTCCGGCCTGGTTAAACACCGGACACCAAAAACGACCTCTCTTCTTCTGACTTGAGATCTTACTTGCTTCCTTCCCTCGAATGCCAGGCATCCCTCGGGCAGCATTCACAGTGACTCACTTTTACGACAATGGCTATACAAAAGAGTCACGAATTTCTTCCCTTACATAATGAAATATAATTAAAATTTAACATACAGAGAACCCCTTTTTTGAGTGAGTTACAGGTGTATATAGCCGTGTACAAAGCTACTATGAGAGGTGTACAGGATTATTGTGAGGCAAAGAAGAATCTTGTCCTCAACACGTTTTTCTTTTTTTTTTTTTTTTTTTTTTTTTTTTTTGGTATAGTAATGATATTATTATTACGAAATACAAATTTTATTCTTACAATACATTGTTACAAAATACATAAAAGACCTTCTTAATCCCCACCTCGGGGGGTTTGACTATTTCAACTCTTCTATCACAGCCCCTCCCCGTCACATTTTATAAAGAACACGCGGGAATTTATTCACAACTATTAATATTTGGCAACATGCTTTTCAGCCGTAGCATTAGATAGAGGAAAGAAGACGATTTTTTTTTGGAAGGATAAAGTATTAATCACTAATATACTGTCTAATTCTAAGACTTACATGCAGAACTAAGAAGCTCCCCCCTTTCCTCTCTCTTTTTTTTTCTTTATTATTATTATCTACATGTATTTTTTTTTATTTAACCCTATTTTTCTCTTGGGTTCCAGCGTCCCTGTCGATTATGTTATGAAAAATTCTCACATTCCTTAAATTTTCTACTGCCTCTTTCCCATGCTTCAAAATATAAACATTATTCTTTTTTATCCGTAGCACCCTGAAAGGTCCCGAATATCTCTCTGAAAGTTTCCCTACATTATACTGTTGATTTCTTATTAATACGGCCCTTGCCTTGGGGAGATCTTTCGGAACAAATATATTCTTATTTTTATATACAACCTGTGGTGCCAAAGGCCTACGCATTAAAGCCACTAATTTCTTCAAATAGGCACTTTGACTGACTGTGGCACTGAGTGCCTCCTTCTGCAACAAGCTTCCTGGCACTGATAAATTCTGGCCAAACATAAGAACACTGGGAGTGACTCCCTCGTCATTTATAGGCTAATTCTCAAACAGAACAGTGGCCAAGGCAAAATTTCAGGCCATTTTAACCCTTCATTTCTCCCTATCATTAATCATACACCTTAGTGTCACTTATGAGGGTCTTGATTTATTTTCTGACTTGCCGTTCGAACGGAGGGAATTTAGGGTGTGTCGTGATAATATTATTCTATGTTGAGTAGGTTCACACGTCATTAAATTTCGTGGCAGTGAACTGCTTCCCCGGCTGAGATACGATTTTTTAATAGAGCCACAGACGGAAAAATTCTCGCCCGACACAATTCAGCAACCGAGTCGACCGTTGCCTGTTTAAGAGGGTAGGCGAAAGGATACTTACTAAATCTGTCGATAAAAACAAGCAGATAATTGAATCCCATACTGCAGGGTAACTTACACAAATCCACATGAAGAGTATCAAACTTCTCCGAGACCTCCTTAAATCTGCCGAATTCTGGAGATATCCTTCTAACGCTCTTATTTTTTTGACAGACGTCACAACTCTGTATAAATTTCTTTACTCTACTATGCATAAATCTGAAAGCGAAATCCGCTCTTAGAACAGTCAAAGTCCGTTTAATTCCCAAGTGATTTGTATTATGTATTTTTCCTATGACATCATCCACCAGATTTTCCGGTACTAATATTCTAGCTGTGCCTGTGGAGATGTCAACCGCCAAAGACAGCTCCTCGCCCCGATGGATGAATTCCTTGTAACAGGCCTTTAACCCACTAGTTTTCAGCCCCTTTATTAGGTCTCTTATATAACCATCAGTCTCCTGTTCTATAGCTATCTCTTTGAAATCTACACCATCCCTGAATTTCTTCTCATTCCAGTTAAGCCCTTTGTTGTACTGTAAGATTGATTAGTATTTTATTACAAAATCAATCAAGTCATTATCATTCACCACTTCGCCTCCTATTATCATTGTCACTATTATTATTTACTATACTAAAAAACAACTACTACGTAATATTATTCATTGATAGTTTTATTTATTTACTATACTACTACTACTCTACTATCGCTTTTATTCATTTATTATTATTATTATTATTATTTATTATTATTATTTTATATTTTCATTATTATTATATTATTTATTAATTATTATTATTATTATTATTATTATTTTATTATTATTATCTAATTATTATTATTTTTATTATTATTATTATTATTATTATAATTATTTTATTCTTATTATTATTATTATTTTATTATTTATTATTATTTATGATTATTATTATTATATTAATTTTTGTTATTTCTTATTATTATTTATAAACTCCATATCCTTGTTCTTTTAAGCGATCGGGTTAAGGCTTAACCCTTCACACGGAATTTCAAGAATTCCATCCACTAAAACTCTCCTCCATGTAACTCCGTTTCTACGGTATTTCTTTTTGCCACGCCACTCCCCATCTTCTATAAGCAAGTAGTTAATTCCCAGTTCTATAATCTACTCTTCGTACCAATTCTGGTTAAAATTATCGCCAATTTATTTTTAGCCTTAGAGACCAATTTAAATTCAACGTCAAAATTTGCAATGGCATTCAATAAATTTATCTCCCCCCGAATATTATGAACTTTTGTTGCACTCTTTTTTGTATAAGCTGTGATCAACCCATTGTGGTACAAATACTGACTTTCCTATTTGCAATTAAATAACATATTTTTGTAAACTGGTTATTGACTGCATAATATCCTGCTAACAACTGTGTGTAGTGCACTTCCACCTCAGTAGTAATACTATTAATTGCGAAAATCTTTGTTTGATTATTTTCTCCCCCATAAGTTCGCGCTGGCTACAGTAAGCTCGCTTACTTTGTGTATATGTAACCAGTTTTTCATCAAGGGAGACAATAGGGTGCCATTCACTCATAGCCGCTTTAGCTCTGAAATGCCCGGTCTGCTTCCACTCGCCAGGAAATCTTTGAGGCAGGCTTTCCCCTCACATTTTTGTTATGTTGCACAATTGGGCCGCTCCGAACAGTGTTAGATTCGGAAAAGTATATATGACGAGGAATGCTCTAAGTTGTTTGATAGTTGTTGGCTTTGCAACATTCACCACTGCATCGATTTTCTCCTTACTAGGCTTCCCTCTCGCTAATGTTGAAACCTAGAAAATCTGTTTCTCCGACTGCAAGTACACATTTTTCTGGGTATATAAATTTTCATATACTTCAATCTCTCTAAAACTTTCTCCAACATTGCAAACATTACTTCACAGAGTCGAACTGGGCAATTAAAATGTCAATCCAATAACAAAAAATTCTTAAAAATCTCAAATAAGATGGACATGAGGGCGTTGGAAAAGCATAGAAGAGCACTGATGTGCCCTTGAATTAATACGTTAAAACTGTAGTTTGACCAAAAGGACCAAGTATAGTGAATTGATAGTTTTTCTTTGTTTCTCGCTGATGCGGCACGTTATTATGTAAGCCTGCGAACGTCTAGCGTGTTATCAACTTAATGTTAAATTGCAGTAAAAAAGAAAATATCTTTAGATCTTAGGAGAGTAAAATTGTCAGCGTTGAATTTTGTTCATAACTCAAATCAACGACTAACGAACTCTGCCATCCGGCTTTGGCAAGGAAATAGTTGAAACCCAATCGCTTCTCCCCGGAATGACCCCGCTCCATTTATTGTCTCCTCTTGGTTTTCAAAAAGATGCGGTCGGCTATACTTCTATACTCCTTAGCTTATCGGCGCCTTTGACTCTACATGGTATTGGTAATTTGCCGCCAACTCGCACAAAATCTCTTCTTTTAAGGGGCACTCTTCTCTCTCCCACCCCCCCTCATCTACCGTGCTTCCTCCAACCCCCCCCCCAATAGTACAATCCTTACCCCCCCTCCCCCCCCCCCTATAGTTTCATTACCATCAAGTTGTGAATGAGCGACAAAGCCATTCTCACAGCTGTCAAAATAAGCCACGCCTCCTTTCTTCCTGTACTTTGTACAGATAAAGCGCCATCTTTTGAGTTGATCATTCTTTAAATTTAAATTAGGTGCTTCATAAGGATTTAAGAATAAGACTTGATACTTTCTAATTAAATTATTAACTAATTCGTATTCGCAAAGCGGTATATTTAAAGAGACAGCGGCTAGCGGGAAGATAGAATTTCGAACATGCTCCGAAAAATCAAAAGCCTCATTACTAAGAGAAATACTACGTTTCGTGCTGGAATCTAATAAATAATGATACCTAAAGTCTATAATGAACCCGTGTTTTTTGAGAAAAGGCATGCCGAGAACATTAAATTTGATATCTGCCGCATAGGCACGCACATTGTAAAGTCTATCTAACCCCAAATCAATTTTGATTACTCTTTTATCATAAATGTTCATGCAGCCCCCATTTGCGGCTCTGGCACTGCCAATCGGGGCCCCCCCCTTATCTAATTCAGAAGCACTCATAAGGTTGAGGCAACTCCCACAGTCTAGTAAATAGGATTCATTGCTAGTTTTATCCGAAATGTAATATAGTTTATCCAATTTATATCTCTAAATCAGCTGAACGATTTCAGTAGAAGTTGCCAGAAAACTTCCACTACAGTATTCAGATAAGTCACAGTGGCATTATTTTTTTAAAATTAATGATTCCTTCATTCTTATCGGAAGGGAGACCTCCTTTCAATTCCCTTAAAGCTAATACAATTCATTTTCAGAAAGGGAATTTTCGTCCCCTTCATATACAAAATTCATTTCTAACCATATTTTTCATACAAGTATGGAAGTACAGTCTGAATCGCCTCCATCAACACGCCTTTGCGTCTTCTCCAACGCCCAGAGATCAAGGTGGGGGACGTGTTCACTCGTGAGGTGGGGAAACAAGCGACTCATTCAGACCAAGTCTAACTAGCTTTCAAAAAGGTGAATTAATAGAATTTACACCGGAACCTGGTTATTGCCATCATTTGCTATATTTCTTTCTATCTAAACAATCACTACTATTATATTGTTTATTGTTTTTAATCTCAATGCTTGAGTACAATTAAATAGTTGAGTATGATCAAAGCCCCTACTGACTTCTTGATGTTGACTCGGTGGTGAGAGGTTGATTCATCACCAGAAAGCCCCTCTCTCAGCCGTTGAGTCACGTTTCAAAAAAACCGTTAAAATTTTCAGATTTCAGGATGCATTGTTATATTTACCCCCCCCCGCCTCACGTCCTGCAGTTGAAATTTTTTTTACAAGTAATTTTATCCATTAAACCTTTACGGTAGGTGCTATGAATTTATACATTTCCATGATACCCTGATACTATATTGCATTAATTACTTACTAAAAATATATTACATTATGCCATAAGAATTCGCTACTCTTATTATTATAAAATTTATATGGTCAACAGTATGCTTATCATCGATAACCACATTACTGCTATATATAATATTTTAGTTACCATGGTGTTATTTTATACAAGTTGTCACATAGTTTGTATTTCT
>JABUQX010075647.1:5000-7500 GCA_015478945.1 Trachelipus rathkii
CTATAATTCAACACCGCCTCAGTGTAAAGTTATAGTTCAATTCATCAGATCATGGATATTAGGAGATTCTTTGGTACCGTAACGTTTTTACTTTAAATATTTAATAAAATTTGGTGTACTTTAACTCTAAAAGTAGGAATTTTGTAACACATGATCTTACTTGTCCATATGAGGTTAACTTCATTTTAAAAAACTATTTTTCATTACAACACAGAAATTAGTGGTTTTCAACATAGTTTGCTTTACTTTTAATTTTTTCTGTTAACATCTTTGAATGTTAGTAAAATTATTAGCCTATGACCATATGTGCAAGAGATTTGAAAGTAAGTAGAACATATATAATATATATATATTATATAATTTTATATATATATATATATTAATATATAATATATATATATAATATATATATATATTATATATATATATATATATTATATATATATATTAGGCATATATATATATATATATATACCCCTACAGATACTATAATACTATCCAATATATATATATATATAATATATAATTATATATATATATATACATTATTATCTATTATATATATATATATATATATTATATATATATAGATGATATATATATATATATATATATATATATATATTATATATATATATATATTTATCATAATTAATATCATATATATATATATACTTATATATATTATATATATATATATTATATTGTTTGCAGTAAATGTGAAAAGGAAGAACTCAGATAAAAATGGAAATGGTATCGGTGAAAACGAAGAAGACACCAATAAGTCAACTAAGACTACACAAGAGGCAATCCCCTACTTCGCATATTTCGCATGATGAAGAACCCACACCAGGCCAAGCACTCGACGAGTCAAGATTGGTACAGATTTCAAGAGCTAGCATTCAGTAGATGAACAGTCAGAAAAGACATGTGGTAGATACGTTTGGACATCATCTTGATTCGACTGAGAACAAAGAAACAGTTACTGAAAGAGTGTTGGATTCCACTTAAAGACCTATAATTTTTGGAAGATGCTACACCTTTAAGAGGAACCTTCAACATGAAGTGGTTGGGTCAATTTCGGAGCTAGCGTTCAGTATGACAGTACTGAAAATGACATTGTAGTACGTTGGACGTTCATGTATAAGATTTTCGGATAAAAAAGAATCATTACTGAAAGAGTGTTGATTCCACCTAAGACTATAATTTTTTTGGAAGATGGTACCCACTTAAGAAAGAAATTTCAATTATAAATGGTTGGAGACATATTCACGCTGGCTGACATACTCCAGGCGCTTAAAGGGAGCATTTTGCAAGTATATATTTTATTTCCCAAATTAAAGTTCGGTCAGAGGAGTCCTAGGCTCTTTAAATAATAAGACCTTTCACTATATATAAAGATGTTCATACTTACACAGAGTGTCATAAAACTGCTGTTGAAGCTGCAAGATTGTTCCTACAGCACGTGCCAGTAGACATCCAAATTAACCAGCATTCTAAGAAAATCATAGAAGAAAATAAAAAAATATTATCCTCAATAATTTCATGTGTGACATTTTCTGGTACGCGCGATTTACCGCTTCGGGGTAAGCATCATGATGAGGGAGTGTGGCAAGATTTGTGCCGCTTACGAATAGATGCCGGAGATCAGTCATTGAAAAACCATTTTGAAACGTGGAAGAAAAAGGCCACATACAATCAGTTCAGATTCAGAATTAGATCATTTCTCTATGTGGTACTACTATAAAGAAAAACATCGTTAATAAGGTAAAGGAAGTGTGCGCGTATAGCTTACTAGCAGATGAAACCACTGATATTTCTGGAAAGGAACAATTATCCATAGGGTTGCGCTATTTCGACAAAGAGTCCGATGAAGTCAAAGAAGAATTTATTGGCTTTGTAGAACTGAAAGCGCTTGACGCAAAAACCATTGCGAAAGCCATTGACGATTTGTCACGACCGAAGAACTGGATCCCGAGAAATGCGTTGGCTTGGGTTTCGATGGCTGTTCTCCATGTTGGAAAAAAGGAAGGGTGTCCAAGCACTCATTGCGTAAAAGTATAAAAAGCATTGTCTTTCATTGCTCTTCACACAACAAAATCTAGTAGTAAATGATTTAACACAATACCAGAAATCCACAATATGTGGGAACTATAAAGGACATTATTACGTTTTTTTCGCGAAGTCGGTCTTGAGAACACAAAATTAATGCAACCAATGCCCAAGCCTATGGCAGACAGATTGTCTGAACACATACAGTGGATCCAGTGTTTAAAGTAGCACTTTATTACATGATGCAATTCAATTAAAATCCTTTCCTATTGAAGGACATAAAGCCACAAGAAAAAGCGCTTTTTAGTTTGCATTCAGCGGGCATGTAGACATGATTCATCATGACTATGATTATTGATCGGAAGTACTCCTGTAAATGCCTCTCCAATCCTGACTTGGATACTCGTCAAAAACCCTCTCAGACATTAACATATTGTGAAAATGGGTT
>JABUQX010075647.1:12500-27591 GCA_015478945.1 Trachelipus rathkii
AAGGTGTGGCTTGAACTTTGCCGATGTTTAACTAGTGCCGAGGTTTGTTTGTCACGGTTTAGATCATTTTTATGTTGTTGAAATCTAGTAGTGAAATTGTTAGTCTCTCCTATGTATTTGTTGTTGCAGATATTGCAATTTATTCTGTAGACTCCTGAATTTTTGTTCTGACTAATATTATTAGGTTTCAATGCATTTTTCAATATAATATTATTTGTTTTTACAGTATTTATATGCTCCGGTATATATTCTTTGATGGTGCTTTTTGGTAAATTTGGTACTGGTAATACGTTTGAGAAATTAACAGTATTTGTATCTATTTTTAAATATTTATTCTTTGCTTTTCTTAATGCTTTATTTATGTAATTTTCAGGATAATTTGGTTTATGGAAACTATTTTTTAATGCTTTTATTTCCAGGTTTAAATTTTGTGGACTACATAATCTAAATGCTCTTAGGAATAGGTTACTCAATACGGCTGTTTTAGTTGATACGTCATGGCATGAAAACCAATGTATATAGGATGGATTTATTTTATTATTTTCTGATTTGTTCTAAGTTGAAAGTTGATTTGTGCTCCAATTTATCTGAAGGTCTAAGAAGTTTATTTTATTACTGATTTTTCTATTGTAAATTTGATGATGTGTATTTCATTAATAAAGTTTAAAACAGAATCTGTGTTAATATTCCTTGGTATTAGTGCGAAGACATCATCTACATATCTCACCCATTTTATAGTAGGAAATTGTGGAAATATATAGTAGGTTTCTATTAACTCCATGAATATATTAGACATGATAGGTGATAATGATGAGCCCATTGAAAGTCCGGAGTTTTGTTTATAGTATTTATCTTGAAAGAAAAAATAGGCATGTTCCAGAGTAAGGGATATTAATTTTTTGATGGGATTAAAATCTGGTTGAATATCAACATTATGGTCATTTATATGTTGTTCCAATAAATTTAAAGTAAATTCTAAAGGTACATTAGTAAATAATGATGTGGCTGATAATTATTAGATCTTATTGGTATTGTATCTCGAGGATCTCTGTTATCAACAGTAGCTCGGTTGTTGATTCTCGGAGATGTTTCAGCTCAGGGCTGTGACTGTGTTTGTTTTGATGTTGTGTGGGGACGGTGGACATTTGTAATGATTTCGTCAAATCCACTATTTCAACCGGCCGATTTTCCTTCCTTAGATTGTCCACCATAACCACTAATTGCTCCCAAGGAATCACTGAACCCTGCATAATCTCTAATCCCATTAATGCATCTTCCACTCTGATTTTTACCACTTCAGGCATACTATCCAAAAACTTTTCTCTCACAATGGGCATTTTCTTTATTTCATTCTCCGGAAATGCTCTTTGCACCAGCCCCAACAATCGTAAAGCGAACAGCGGCACATCTTCTCCGTCATGCATTACTGCTTTTTCAAATTCTGTGATTTCCGTATTAGATTTTTTCTTTAATTGTTCATGAAACCATTGCAAAAGTTGTGATTTTACAAATGGATACTCAGCTGATGTTGCAGCAACTATGTTGTGGGCCTCAAAAGCAGATCCCTGGAGGTGACTTCCCAATAAGGCCACCATCCCCTCCGTCGATCCAGGGTACTGAGCTGCACAATAAATTCAAATCTATTAAGAAACTGCACCATTGTCTCCCCTGTTTCCATTATAAACTTTCCCGGATTGATCATTTTCTTCGGTTTCTTATCTAATTCCATCGATGATATTAAAGTAGTAATTTTTTCCATTAACTGATTATTTTGCTGTAATATTGCTTGTAAAAACTGTGAATCCACGGTAACCACCGTCGGACTCTGAGTCTTTCTTTGATTTTCATGGTTTGAACTGGCAATACTGGACTGTACACCCTTCAAGTTTGGGATTGGGACGGGATCATTCTGTGGTGTCTCTCCTCCTTCTGTCTTCCCTTCATCCAATAGATCATTCATCCCGTCAGTCATGGTGTCTTCCGACGACAGTGGCGACTGTGCGATAATCAACACTCAGCAGCAGAGCAAGTCGGTTTCCCTAAAAGGAACAACTACGCTCTGCTACCACTTTGTGGTAGGTTTTTTGATCCCCACCACAATAGAGAAGTGTACTCACCAATAGACAATCTTGATGAAATATACCTTCTTCTTGGAAGAGTCTGCCTCTGAGTTTAGATGTATAACTGCACTGTGCCGGAAGCATAGTGATCGTCTAGTAGCTGTGCCTTCTTAAGGAACTCGCTCATTTTATCCTCTTTTACCTTTTTTTATGTGGTTTTAATTACCTTCTGCTTGACATATTTCCTTCTACTTCGTTTTTATTTATCTGTTAATAGTAAAGGATTGGATTAATGTGCTCCAAACCCCAGGTACAATATATCCAGTGTCTCAGTTATGTCAATATTTCACTTAAAAATGCTATCGTCTCGATACTCACTCTTTCTTTCTGACCCTTTTTTTACTTTTTCTAACTTACACCCTTCTGCTATGTAGGAAATAAATGACGCAGGAATTAATTATGTTGTATAGTTAAAAATCTTATTTTTATATAAAAAAAAGTTTTATGTACATGGGAGCTTTCCAAATAATTAAATATATTTAAAGAAATATATATATATATATATATATATATATATATATATATATAAAATAATATTATATATATTATATATATATATATAATATATATATATATATATATTATATATATATATATATATATAATAATAATAATAATAAAACTATGAACCATATATAATATATTCAATAATAAATGATTAATGTATGATTAATAATATAACTGAGCAATAATAATAAATAATAATAATGTTATATACAATGGAAAGGAACAGCAATAGCTATCCGACAATGTGGGGGCGCGGAATCCAAAAAACATGTTTCTACTATAGAAATCTCTATACAAATTGACTTTGGCAGGATATCCACTCTCCCACACTCGAACAGATATTCCTCCTCCCCCACCATGCAAATGAAAGAACAAACAAAATTTTTATTCTGATGAACAAATTCTCTTTATATTTAATCGTATTGTCTCCTTAGTTATCCGTTGTTAATATTTAAGTAAAATTTTATCTTATTTAAGAAACAATACTCAATAATTCTCTTAGTCTTAAAGGCAATGATACTCGTAACTTTTTAAGATATGTTTATGATGATTGATGTCTAACTTAGGTTTTAATTGTTTTAAAGGAGTTGTAACTCAAGGAATGACTCTCAAATAGGTACCTTAGGAGATGACATTGTTTCTTGGTTAGGGACAATTTTCTTCGATAATTCTTCTTTGTTTTTGGAAGGTTTGACCTCAGGGGACTCCTTCGTCTTTACTGGTGGTGGTAAATCTTCTAGTGCAGATGTTGCTTCGGGCTCATAAACCGGGACCTTAACTTCTTCAGGGCCTGTTGCTATATGTTATCCTGGTGGTCTGGATGAAAACTCTTACGCAACTGGGACCTGAACAGAAACAACAATTAGCATATACAGAATTCTCTACTCTGGGAAAGACATAATTTTTAATCTTCCTAATTTAACACTACAATCAATTTATCAAAATCATCAATGTCAACATAAATCTGCTTCCATCTTTTACATCAATTACTTTAAAAACTTCTAACCATGATCTAATCTTTATCTTCTTTATTCAATTTCACTTTAAAACAAAATCTAAATTTCTTTAATTTAACAATGAATGTCATGACTATTGATTTTTAACTTACCCTTTGTTAAGGGACTAGGATTTTTGATTCCCTTTTCTTCTCTTCTTTCTTGTCTTCCTCGTTTGAAAGTATTTTCTTTCTTGATATAAATTATCTTAATATCTCTGGTTGTAAAGGTTCTGAAAAGTTACTGAAAGGTCATATAGAGAAATATTTAGAAGATAACAAGGTATTGTATGACTCCCAGCACAGTTTCAGAAAGTGTAGGTCATGTCAGACAAACCTTTTAGAATTTATGGAATACATAACTAACTGCATTGACCGAGGAGATCCAGTTTGATATTGTATATTTAGACTTTAAGTAAAGCTTTGATAAGGTTCCCACATAAGGCTGATGTAAAGAAGTTATTGCAATGTGGTATATGGTGGAGTGGTACATGGTTGGATTTAAAGAGTGGTTGCGAAATAGAAAACAGTGTGTACAACTAAATGGGAATAATCATCATGGGAAATAGTGAAGAGTGGTGTCCCACAGGGTTTCAGTGCTGGGGCCACTATTGTTCCTCATATATATAAATGATTTAGACCAGGGACTTAAATGCAGGTTTCTAAGTTTGCAGATGATACTAAAGTGGCCCACCTCAGTTAGGAATAGTGAAGGGATGCATAAAGATTCAAAAATGATCTTGGATAAACTTCTTGGGTGGGCAGATTTGTGGCAAATGGGCAGATAAGTAAAAAGTGTAAGGTTCTTCACCTAGGTTACTCAATAAAAGTTTTTAACTACGCATATAATGGGGATGGCTTGATCTGTGGACCAAAAAAAGAATTTAGTGTGATTATAAGCAGTAATTTGAAAAGTAGCTAATCAATAGTGTTTGGAAGCTAGAAAAAAGCTAATAAGATGCCTGGGCATAATAAATCGTCAATGTTGTTTAAAGAGCAAGGAAGTAATTATAGTAACTGGTATAATCAGCTATGTTAGGCCATGTATAAGAAGTATTGTCGCAAGTTGGGCCGCCTCATTTAAAGAAGACTTAGAGTATGCCTAGAGAGAGTGCAAACGTAGAGCAACAGATGGATGATTTCTTGGTGGTTGTTGATAGTAGAGGTCGTATTGAGGAGAGGCTGAGGAGGTTAGGAATGTTTTTCTGTAGAAAGGCGATTTCTCGTAGGGGACATGTTGAATGACAAGTGTACAAATAGTTTACATCTAGGTTGGTATGAATCTAATATGAGACCTAATAAATTGTTTCATAGTAGGAGAATGATTCATGGTTGACCAGGGGGCCATAGATAGATGAAAATAAGAAAAGAAAGCAGCCATCATGATATAAGTAAAGGTCATGCATTCAGGTAATTAGGGTTGTTAAATTTTGGAATGGTCTGTCGAGAGAGTGTTGTTGAAAGTGTTGATCTCGGATTTGCAACATTTGTAGAAAAAGGGTTAGATTTGTGTGTTGATGGATGGTTGGGTATCAATATAATAAGTATTGACGAAGCCAAATTGGAGGTTTTTGGTTATAGTAGTTATTAATGTTAGATGGCAAGTGTGACCATAACTTAGTGTTACTTATCGTCTTCTAACCGTAATCATATATTATATATACTCGATTAAGTTTTGACTAAGCCAGATTGGTGGATTTTAGTTACATTTTGAATTTGACAAGCCTAGGGTGCTTTGGTGGGATTTGCATGAGCATGTTTGGTGTTGTGGGTTGACTGGGACAGTCTCGATACGCCTGTGGTCTTCTTACTGTCTCTAATATTCTTAAATGTCTTAATTCTTAATGTCTTAAATCTTTAATCTCTTTATTCAATTTAACTTTAAAACTAAATCTAAATTTCTTCAATTTTAACAATAATGTCATGATATTGATTTTTAACTTACCCTTTGTTAATGGACTAGGATTTTTGATTCCCTTTTCTTCTCTCTTTCTTGTCTTCCTCGTTGAAAGTATTTTTTTCTTGAATATAAATTATTATTAATATATATATATTTTTTTTCTCTCTTCTTTGAAACTTCTTCTTAAACTTTATATTGTTTTATTGATTATCTTAGTTGTAAAATATGGGAAAAAAAAAACATTTGAATCCATCTCTATATATATTTATATATATATATATATATAGCCTATATATATATAATAAAATATATATATAGTATTCTATATATATATATATTAATGTATGATGTATATATATATGGTATATATATATATATAGTAGGTTAATATATATATATATTGTAAAATGGGGCAATTCGGTCCAAAATCAAGGGTACTCAAAATGCTAAGGTTATGGTTGTATAGGAGACAATTTTTTTTTTTTTTAAATTTTTTTTTTTCAAATTGTTATGTTATCCTTTAGGGTAGAATTAGTATAATTTGGTATTTGTATAGGCCTATAATATATAGATTAATGTTAGATGAAGGCCGATAATAACTGAGTAACGAGATGCCCAAGATTTGGGGGAGGGGGCAATTCGGTCCACTTCAATTTTCACATCCTCGAATTCATTTGCAGTGTTTTATTTGATAAATCTATATTTGCCAGCCCCTGATCCTACACTATGGTATTACATATGGATATTATTTTAGAATTGGGTTCAAAAAACGTAATTAAATGTTCGAGTTTTGTGTTCCGTTTTTTAGAAAACAAAATCGTATAAAAAAAAAAAATGCTCGCGTAAAGGAATCTCCTTAATTCTGTAAGGTTTCTATCTTTTTTATTCTATATTTAACACAGAATTAAAGGAAATTCTTTAACGTTTGGTGAGCGTTTTTTACGATTTTGCGATGTTTGCAAAAACGAACGCAAACGCTGTTTGACAAAAATGAACGCAAGCTCAAGCGTTTAGGTATCTATTTTAAACATAATCGGTAATTACATATATTATTGTTAAGAATTTGGGTTTGGAAAACTAATAAAATTGTTTGAGTTTGCTTTCGTTTTTGTCAATCCAGCGCAAAATCGTAAAAAACAATGCTCACAACAAACGTAAAATCCTTAATTGTTTTTGGTATTCTTATATTAACAGAATTAAGGAAAGTTCCTGTCGTAGAGTTTGGTGAGCGTTTTTTTTACGATTTTGCGCTGTTTGACAAAAACGAGAACTGTAATATAATTAATTCTGTAAGGTTGCAATTCATTTTTTATTTTATATTACACAGAATTATGGAAATTCTTTGTTTGGTGAGCGTTTTTTTTTACGATTTTGCCTGGTTTGAACCAAAAACGAACTGCAAACTCGAGCTTTTTTGGGCATATTACGTTTCGTAAGAACCAATTGCAAAAACGAAAACGGCTTAAGGGTCTGGCAACATCATCATCAGAGTATCCCTTTGTATCCTGTCGTGTTACTTTTGCGTAATTGTGAACCAGTCTTTGCTTGAAAGAAAAAAATGTAACAAATTAAATAGGCCTATGTTGAAAAACTTTAACCTACCCATCTTGCTGTAAGAGGAAAAATTATTTTTAACATTATATTTCGGACATCTTTTTGTAAAAGTATTGAAAAATTTAATTTAATGAAGATTTCAATGTGGACCGAATTGACCCATGTTACAATTTTTTAAATAAAACATATTTATCTCTTGCCTGAATGACTCCAACGATTTCATTAAGGTTATGAACTATTTTTAAGTACTAGAGCTTGGTACAATAATGTAGTACAATTATTTTGGCCTGTATGATTCTTAGCAATTGGCCTAAAATTTACCCGATTTTATAGTGCTCAGGAAAAAAAAAATCACAAAATTAATGGACTTAAATTAAAGATTTCATAAAAAATTAATACCAAAGACATCTATCTACATTATTTTACATCTTTAAAGATATATTTTACATTATAAAGGCTATTTTGAGCCACTGGACCTAATTGCCCCATGTGGACCGAATAGCCCCACGTGGACCGAATTGCCCCATTTTACGGTTTATATATACTTTGCCCCTGGCCCACCATAATTGAAGGGCCACACTGCTTCCAGGAAGCCGGCTGCCGCCACCGGGCGGTTCCACAGGTCGAGGAGAGAAGATATAGAGAAGTCAGCGTGGGGGGCATCGAGAGCAGAGCACCCCAGGAGGTGCTCTATTGTATCTTGAGAATTGTGACATCTGGTGCAAGTGGGGGAGGTGATATTGGCTAGTTTGAATCTATATTTATATTGCATGAGTTTTGGGTGGTGACCTGATCTGCTCCGGGTGAGGTCCATTTGGCCTCTTCTGGACAGCGTTTCTTCTCTAGGGGAAAGTTTTGAGGAGGGGGTGTTTAATAAATTGTTATTTGGGCGGTTTTGAAGGTATGTGTTGGTTAGATGGGATATGTGTAATCCATGACCTATTGGGAGGGGGCAGGGGAATTATAATTGTAAGTGTTGTAATAGAATTGAGCCGGTGAAGAAGGGGGGATTTTTGTCTTGTCGAGGGGGATTGGAGAGAATTTGGTGACAAGGTGGGTTGGATTTACGGGTTTTTCTGATAGAATTGAGTCCCTACCTCTCCAGGTGTGTGGAGATGGGGAGGATGGAGGTTTTGTCGTGTAAATGTTGGATTGGGGTGGTTTTAGTGCAACCTGTGATAATTCTGAGGGCTGTGTTTTTTTGAGAGATTTGTAATTTATTGGGTTTGATTTTGAGAGTGCTGGGAACATGCTGGTGAGGCAATAAGTTTAGATTTGTTCTAAGAAGTTTTTTATAGTTAGTAAGTGAGTGTGTGTTTCCTATCGCTTAGTTGTGGTTGGGAAAAGGGTTCGGAGGGTGTTAGTTTTCGTTGGGTTGCGGAATTGATTTGGTCGATGTGGGGGGAGAACGTCATATGAGTGTTGTTGGTAAGTCCTAATATTTTTGGGGTTTTGTTTAATGGAAGGAGGTTCAGGGTGATTATGGGATGGAGGGAGGATTGATGACGGTCAGTGGTTAAAAGGGTTATGGAGGACTTAAGGGGGGTTGCAGTCATTCTGTTGGAGATTAACAAATTTTCTAATAAATGTAGATATTCTTGAGTATGGTTGTGTGCTGTGTTTACTTCTGGGTGTTGGGAAATAAGACTGATGTTGTCTGCATAAGTTATAAGTTTGGTGGGTTGGGGTGGGCAGATCTGCAGTGAAGAAGTTGAATAAAAATGGAGAGAGGATGGCTCCCTGTGGGACGCCATTTTGCAATTTGATAGAATGGGAGAGGTTGTTTTTGTATAAGACTTTGCAAAACGGTTGGTGAGGAAATTGGAAAGCCATTTTTTGTCATTATTTCTAGGGGGGAATGGAGGATTTTTAAATAAGGATGTGTGTGGGGACGTTGTCCAAATGCTTTGTTTATGTCTATTGCTGTGAGTTAGATCTGTGGAAGGTGATTGGTTGAAGCCATTAATGATGTGTTGTGTGAGGGAGGTGAGGCTGTTGTTTGTAGAATGGTTGCTTTTGAATCCGTGTTGGAAGTCTGGGGAGGGGAATGGATTGGGAAATTTCTTTAATATATAATTTCTCTAGCAATTTACTGATGGAGAAAAGCAGAGAAATTGGGCGATAGGAGAAGGGGGAATAGGGTCTTTTTTTGGTTGAGTTTAGGGATTATTATGCTTGTTTCCAGATTGGGGAATGTAGTTAAGTTGCAAGATTTGTTGAAGATGTCGTGATTAGAAGGATTGCTTTTTCTCCAAGGTGTTTTATGTGCAGGTTGGATATGGGAGTCTGGGTCTGTTGCTGTTGAATTTTGAGGTTTAATGGTTTACGTTATCATGATTTGTTTGAATGGTGGGTGGGAGGTTTGGTCAAAATTTGAGTTTTTGAGTTGTTTTTTTGTTTTCCTATTATCAGGGTGTGTTGGTTTAACGGAAATGTAGCGTTGTTTAGCAAGACGTTGTCTGAAATTGTTGTTTTCGGGGAAGGGAGGGATTATTGGGTAAAAGATGGGATTCGTGGATGGGTGTGGGGGTTGTTTTGTGAGTTGTTTAATTTTTTGATGACTTGCCAGGTTTTCTTATTGTCTATGTGAGAGATGTTTTGTTGTAGGTATTCGGAAAACTTATTTGTAGTGTTGTTGGTTATGAGTAAAGCGTAAGGTGTTTTAGGTTTGTTATTTGGTTAGAAATGTGTGGGGGTATAAGGATTGACGTTTTTTTAGGGGGGAGTTTCTTTGTATGTAAGTTACAGTTTTTTGGGGGGGAGTTTAGAGAAATAATAGGAAGGTGGTCCGATTGTAGGTCAGTAAAAGTGTCCCATGTTAGTAATGGTGTAGGGAAGGGGAACAGAATGTAACATCTGGGAATAGGGGATTGATTGACTTGAGGAGGGGATTCAAGGTGGGGAGGTTTTTTGGATTAAAGGATATGTATGGGATTCCAAAATTCGTTAAGGATATGTTGACCGGGGGTCAGAAAAGGGTAGTCTTTATACCAGGCAGTGTGGTGGGCATTAAAATTGCCTCTGAGGATGAGATTTGGGTATATGGATAAAATTGTTAGTGGGGTGGTGAGGTTGTTTGGGGGAGGTGGGTGGCGAATGTAGAAGATTGAAGATGTTATAAGGGGTCTTGTTCAGGAGGGATGAACAGATTGGATTTTATTAGTGCGTTTGGTAATAAAGTGGAGTGTCGGAAGTTGTGTTTGTGGTAAGTAATGCTGTTATGGGATCAGTGTTAGGGCGGGGGGAGGGTGGTGTTGGGGGTGTGGGAGGGGGAGTAAATGGCGTCATAACCATAAAACGGGGGGGGGGGGTGTTTTGGGGGAGGGAGGCTTCTTGTTATGATGGCTATATGGATGTTGTATTTTTTGAGGAAATGGTTGAGTTCTATTGATTTATTAGTTAGGCCATTGATATTTAATTGTAATATATTGAGAGTTAGGGGGTTAGTTTTGGGAAGAGGGGGATTTTGAATAATAGTGGGAGGGTTGCAAATTGCACAGGAGAAGCCTGAGTTATTTCTGGAGAGGTTTTGGGAATGGGAACAGTCAGGTGAGAACAGGTCAGGTGAATCCATTTGAGACAACTTTCACATTGAATGCTATTTAGTCCGACTAGTAGCTGGCATATTGGGCAATAATATCTAAGGGGACCTGGGTTTTTCTCAACATCACCTGACCGAAGGAGAAGCAGTCCCATCTCCAAGAAAAAAGAAATAGTTAGAAGAGACCGACAGGAGACATTGTTGAAAGAGTGAGATAAAGGTATCAGAAAAACAAAGTTATATACAACCTGTGGGCCTGGCGTCCACCTGGCACCTATCGGCAGTGACCCTCCTGGTGGAAGGGGGGGGAAGTTGAGTGCACTTGTTGCCTCCCCCCCCCCGTGGCAGAAGTTCCGTCTTCTTGAAGGGCTCCCACTCTAGAGTGAGGTAATCAGTTTCGCCACGTGAAGGCGACACTCATCGAAATATATATATAATATATATAATATATATATAATATATAATATCTATCTATACTAATTTATTAATAAATAATATAATATATATATTATATATATATATATATATATATTATATATATATATATATATATATATGGGCTAAGATTAACTTAGCTATCAAATAATTAATGATGTAATTAATCCATTCAATCTGTGATTGAAATGAGAGCATCTTTTCTTTATTCTTTATTAAACAGATCACATGAGAATGGAATTTTCACAATTAGATATTTCATCAATGTTTTATTTGACAATGAGACCAATAATAAAGGATTGTTAATTATGATTGTAAGATTTATACATGATTATCAGTAATTTTATAATAAGGAATGAGTGGGCGCAACCAATTCTTCCTTTGGCGCGTTATCGAGGCCTTGCCCTGATGCTGGGCATTCAAAATGCCATTCCATCTTCCATTCAAAATCTGGCTCCTCCCATCTTGGGGATGCCTTTGTTAACACTCTTTTATACAAAAGCTGGCTTGGTAATACATTGAATAACGTTAAAGAATTGTACATAGATACACATGGGAAATATAATGTCTGTTTCCCTTACATACAGGTGTACAGGATCTTAGGAACACATGCTTATGCGTACAGGCTAGCATTTAATTACTTATTAATATTTTCAGTCCATATTGGTAATCTCGGAGTCTTAAAAGAATATGGAAGCCTTAATTAGTTGGGACAAGTAATTATCACTTCCATATCGCTTTTCATCCCAACCTTCTGAGAGGAGTAATTAAGAAACATGTATGAAGAGAAGATAAAGAAAGACCAGAACACTAATGACAGTAAAAGGCGAAATTTTTTAAATATTAGACTACTACAACCATGACATTTTTTTAATACAAGTATTTGTCGTCAAAGTTTCTACTTCCAATATTTTTCAATTTCCTCCTATTTTACTCTTTGGTTCTGGGTGTTCTCATTTTTATGACTCCGTTCACCATCCAGATTTCTAAACACAAAATAAATGGCTCTTTTCTTCATTTTCGTCGCCAAGCCTTTCCGGTAGCTATATAGCATTATTAATGGCCCTTTCTTAAATAAATTAAAGAATCGCTCAACCTGTTTTCAAATTTCCTTCGATGGTGAAAGTAGATAAAAATGATATTTATTTTTTTTCCATATCAATGCAGTTATTTGTTTATTTTTTCTATTTTCCATCTTCGTTTCTCTCTCTCTCTCTTTTTTTTTTTTTTTTCTAAATAGCGGCCTTTTTGGGCAGCTGGGGGCGGCGGTCGTTACCAGGGCGACAAAGTAAGATATTTTTCTTTCTTTTTTGACTTCATTCAGTTTATTTTTATCTTTTATTTTATTTATTACAGAGAAAAAGGCGAGAGGCTATAAGGTCGAAAGTTCTGAAATAGGAAGGAGTTTACTTAAAATTTAACATGCGAATATTTTTAAATTTAAACAAATT
The DNA here is from genome assembly GCA_015478945.1 of Trachelipus rathkii. Classification (NCBI taxonomy): domain Eukaryota; kingdom Metazoa; phylum Arthropoda; class Malacostraca; order Isopoda; family Trachelipodidae; genus Trachelipus; species Trachelipus rathkii. Next base: position 25,003 of record JABUQX010075647.1, read on the forward strand.
GGATATTATGGAACTTACAGAAATTCTATACCTTTGTTATTAAGTCTATATTAGAATTTTATTTTTCTTTATAAAAGTTCATTAATGCCCAACAAACAATAACATACTCTGATTTAAGACATATATACTCGTCAAACTCTGTTTCCTCGGAATTCTGGTTTGAGCATATATTTTAAATGACATCAAACAAGAGCATATTTTTACTTCATCAAACATAAATCATTTAACCGAAAAATTATAAATTTTAAGATTATTTGCACCAATGGTAAGAATTATTTTTAATGACTAGCTAAACTTATGATGGAATGATATTTATTACCAATATTGGCAACGTCGGTAGATAGCTGTTTGTGTGGAAACCTGAAATTCGACTCTCCCTCGTAGCAGCATCAGACAAATGTGGCGTGAAACGCCATCTGCTTCTGATCTTTTAAACTATGAGCAAAAGTTTTGTTTACATCGTTTTTTCACCTTCAACTAACTACTATATCATCATTTGAAATATTAAAGAAATTATTACAGCACATCATATATAAACCAATATTCATCAATGCGTTGGATTTGACAAACTATAAAATCATTTATTTTTCGTATTAACATAATTTTTTTTTTTTTTAGATATCAGATTTTGAAAGCACGATATCCCAAATCTCCCCCCCCAACCCGAAATTGTCATTCCGGCTTAATTCTTGAGTGTGTGAGTGCTCGGTCAGCTCTGAAACCTTTTTTTAAAATTTTACGGTAGAGGATCTTTGAGCTTGCCTTACTTTCTTTACTCATAACTATCTCGTTCATGATGAGCAAGCTATTGAAAGAAATATTCTTACAAATTTTTTTTTTTTTTAATCTACAATGCTGAGATTTTACAATATTTGATACATTTTATTGAGTATATCACCAACACATTTTGAATGATCAATTTCGAAAGTTTGCTTGTACATAAGTATTAGTTAATAGGTTATTTTTATTATTTTAAAGACTTTTATCCATAATATAACCACTGATTTTTGGTGGGAAAATTTTATTTACATACTGGAATGCGCATACATAGCAGTCTCAATATCATCACGTGGTAATTGTTTGTATACTGAAAATTCATTTCATTATTATTTGTCTTATTTAAGCCATCATATTTATTAATCACAAGCAAAATTTGATTACATTTAAAGTTAATTAACATTTTACAGGTCTTCATATTATTGTTATTTTGATTATTATTATTATTATTATTATTATTATTATTATTATTATTATTATTATTATTATTATTATTTTTGATTTTTATTTTTATTATTATTATTTTTTAAGGATTTTATTTTTAATTTTTAATATGATCATTATTCACTACATTATTTAATTAACCTAAATAAGAAAATTCATTTCTTTTGTTTTCCAAATTTTTGTTGTTGTTTTCTTCTTTCGTGAAATTCGTTCAAAATTTAGCAAATTGGGGTAGAATGAGGGTTTTGTAGCTGACTTTCCCCCTGCAGGGGTATGAGTGGAAGTTTCGAGTCAATAATTTGGATGTCTTTACTCCGTTGGGTAGTACGAGTGGAGGTCTTCATCTCTGGGGAAAGGAACAGATTTTGGGGAAGGCGACTTCTTATTCCCCCCTTTTTTTTCAATTGTTGTTGGTTCAATCTTACCTTCTTCCGCTTTCTCTCATCGTATTTCTTCCAAAGGCTTTGTTGCTGTCTTTCCCCCGCCCCCGCAGGGTTATAGCAGGGAGTTTTTTGGGTATCCACTTTTGAAGCGATGAACTGCTCTTCGCTCATGGGGAATTTAGCAAGCATTGGGGGGGGGGGGGGTGATTTTTTTTTCTATTCCCCCTTTTGCTTGTTACAGCGTTCTTGGAGCAATTCACTTGGCTTTTCTGAGTCAAGCTTTTACATTGAGACCATTTTTACACTCTAAAAGATGTTATTTCAAATCTGGCGCAATTTATAGGCCTAATATTAGAAAGTTTGTTTGGAAATTTTAAAACATTTTTATTTAGCAACGCTCTTTTTTTTCAAATATAGAAAAAATTGAAAAAATGAGGAAAATGGTTTTCATATTGGATTTATATTATTGTTTATTTCTTCACGATGTTAACTTTATTTACACTTTATTTATGTAAAATATCATAAGTAGAATAAATGCACTTTTAATGTCATATCACAGAAATATTTTTAGTTTGATTAAAGCAACAAGTTATTTTTTGTCTCATTATTTTTGTCTCACACACACGCTGATGGAATTTTGAACAAATTTTGATCCATAGTTAGTTTTTTTTTTTTTTTTTTTTTTCAGATTTTCTGCCTCCAGATCAGGGGGTTGAATTGAATTCAGGGTTAACTATAGGGTCACCAAAGACCCTAAGCCGCCCCCAAATCCTTTGTCACTCCGGGGTAGCAAAAGTAATGTGGCGCTTAAGATTAACTTGGCTTAATATATTAATGATTAATTAATATCCATTTCACTTCTGTGATTGAAATGAGAGCATTCTTTTCTTTAATTCTTTATTAAACAGATCACATGAGAATGGAATTTTCACAATTAGATATTTCATCAATGTTTTATTTGACAATGAGAACAATAATAAATGAT
>JABUQX010075648.1:0-20000 GCA_015478945.1 Trachelipus rathkii
TTTTATACTTTTGTTTTGAGATTTTTCACATAAAACTTTGATTCTCAGAAAGCTTACTTATTACCAGCAACATATATATATATATACTTATATATAACTATATATACTATATATATACCTTCTTCATATATAGCCTTATATAACATATATTGCTATCTTACTGCTGCTTATAGCCACGGTATATATATATATATATAACCTTACTCTCTTCACCTTATATATATATATATATATACTGCACCAACTATATATATATATATATATATATATCGTGCCGGGTAGCCAGCCAGCAATATCAATAACCCAGCCAACTCAACATATGTAACATATATGTACTCCAACTTATTGTATATATGTATATATGTATATATATATCAATAACATATATATGTATGTATGATATATATATATATATATCAATAATAACATAACAACTATATATATAATAATATATATATATATAACTTTATAACTATTATATAATAACTTTAACATGTATATATATATATAACCTTAATAATAATATATGTATATATGATGTATATATATATATATATAACAACCTTAACCTTATATATGTAGCATATCTTCAATAACTCTATATATGTATATATATGTATATATATGCTGACTTTTATATATATATTCTCTATATAAATAATTAAATGAGTTTATAAACATTTTTTAGCAGAAGTAAATGAGTATAATTTCTAATATTTTCATTTCCATTTACTACAATTTGCATCATCAAACCACACTTAACAAAATGAATAAAATAGTTCGACATTTATCATTTAACACACACCACCTAGTTGTTTCTGCTCTCCATTACTTGTAATAAAATGGTGGTGTGAAAGACGATGTATCAACCTTTTTTTATTTTTAATATCGTAGGTAAAATTTTACCAATACCATTAATTGATACTACTAGAATTTAATATAAGTTGCAGGGTATAAAACCAGATAATAATGGTAATTACCATTACCAATAGATGAACAATTAAACGACTCAAAAGATTTAAAAAAAAAGCGAAGAAGACTGGGCCCCCTCCCATTCACTCCCCTATCAGAAACCTAAAAAACTCACAAGCAGTGGGACCGCACCAAATATCCAATATTCATCTCAAGCACTTGGGTATCAAAGCTGTTGAAGCCATAACTCAAATATTTATATTATGTTGCCTGACAAACTAACTCTCTTCCACCATTTTGGAAACACGATCGTATAACTCCTATACTAAAGTCAAACAATCCACCTAACAACCCTGCTTTGTATAGACCTATCTCTATCTCATTGCTCTCTACAATATCCAAAGTTTTAGAATAATTAATCCTGAATAGAAAATCTCTTTCATTCCTTTACCAAACCCACAACATGGATTTAGACCAAAACACTCTACTTTTAACCTCCTGGTAGCAATAGACAACAAAGCATTTAAAGTCTCCCGACACATTTTGATAGACATTACTAAATGCAAATATAACCATCAAAGACAAAAAATAATAGTAAATCTCCTATCCAGTCTTACAGCTAAATTCATTCAAGGACTATATATAATTATATAATTATTATATAAATTATATTATTATATTATATAATTATATTATATTATATAAATTATATAATGGATTTTCCCAGGTAACCATTCTCTCATAAATACACTTCAACCTCGATTATGCCTGATCTGCCAAACCCTACATCCCCTTCTATAAAATTAATAGCTATGCAGGCGATCTAACAATCACAATATATACACCGATACTTCCATGGAGAACCTCTAGGTTATGCCTGCCTGGGTTGTAAAATTATTCGGGGTCGCCCTCTTCTCGTAGAGAAGGGCGGGAGGCAGTAAGGTTAAAGTTAAGATTTTATATTTTATTTTAAATATTTTGTGAGAACACAAATAACAATAAATTTATTAATAATTAGAAAAATGCTGGAAGCTGCAATTAATATTTGGTTATTGTTTGGTAGTAAAATATGGTTCAAAATGTTTGGAACTTATGTTATATATTATATTATTATTAGTAGTAGTAGTAGTATTAATGTGAATTTATATTTCATTATTTTCAAGTGGAAAAACATTGGTTTGGCAGATATGTTATTTGATATTTTTGACATATGATGTGGACGTGAGAGAGAGCTTGAACATTTGCAGATGCGGATCTCTTCAACATTTTATCTTAAGTACTTTAAACATATACAAAATTTTACAATTGTTGCAAGACCATTTTAATTAAACGTTTGAGATACATTCCCATAATTCTTGTCCAGTAAAGATTCTTTAATTACTATTACCAAAAGAAATGGAAGCGTCAGAAAGATGACAGATTTTTTGCTGCGTTTGTACTACGTTTGATGCGGAACATTGGTCCCATTTATCATAATCTCATCTCAACAATCGCTCTCCTTATTGTCTGCCCATTTATGAATAGAGGCTAAACAATGTCGTTTAATATTTGAATTTCATTAAAGGCAAATTATATTTTGAAATTGAACTTTCTTTAAATTTTCACCATTAATTCTATTGCTAACGCTCACTCGAGACACTGCTGGGAGGGCAAGCTAGAAACACCTAGCAATTTGTCTCAATTTTGGATTTTTTTCCCCATTTGTCTTTAATTTGAGAGGATTAGCGTTCTCGCTTTTTTTTTTATCATAAAATTTATATTTTTCTGTTTCAGGGTCTTGTTTACCGACATTGCTTGATGCAGAGAGAAAATTCACAGCATCAGTTAAAGTAGAATCAGTTGATTTTTTTCTTTCTTCATCTTCACTACTGTCTCAAACGTTTTTTCTGTTATTTTTCCTATTCAACTGTAATATCTTAAGTCAGCTTTGAAAGTAATTGAACAGCATTGTCATTAAGGATGTTTATGTGAAAAACATTTGAAAAGTTGTTATGAAAGAGTTAGTTTGCTTTTAAAGTGACTATTTTCATATTCGGTTCACTTTCTAAGTGCTTCTTCATTTTGATAATATTTTGTAATGCAATGGAAGCGCTGGTGTAACTCAGCCTTATAGTTAGCATATTTTTGTTTCTGAACTGAGCTTACAAACAAGATCAAGTTCTAACTCACATCTTATGTGCATTACATCATTTGTTTTAGTTTACTGCTCCACTTCATATTATTATTTAACTTTAGTTATTGAAGCTTTTGTAGCTTTTCTTGTAGCTTTCTTAGATCATTTTAGGTAGGTACAGATTGATTAAAATGATAGCAATAATTTAGCACTAAAAATATGTTACCTTCAGAGACCTGAGCTTCCTTTCAAGTTATTCTGTAACATAAAATGAGCAATATTGTGTACAAGAGAGGAAATTTAGTTTGAAGTCACGGTAAAGGGTATAGACCTCCGCTCATATATCCCGCGTATACCTGTATCCCCGAGATGATTAATTCCAGAGTTATAAAGAATAGTATATAGATAATTAATTTGTAATCACCGAACCTCAATCCCAAGAATTTGTGGATTCATTACCGGCCGCAGTAGGTTCTTTGTCAGGGAAAATTGAGTTATTGAGTTACGTGTATTTCATAACCAAGTGGATTAGAGTGCACATATTATCTAGGCCTGATAGCAAGTCATGCTTCGGTTCAACGCATTTGTATATGTTCTAGCCACAGTGGACTTGGTTTTGAATACAGATGGGCGGACCTTCTTTGCTAGAGGCATGAGAGAGAGTGTGTGATTACGTGTTACAATACTGTTCTGTTGTTTGTGTTGGCTGTTTTTAGTGATGTCTGGGTATTGAGATTGGTGTAACTCAATATCCCGAAAACTGTATTTAAATATTACAAAAACTACTGACAGCAATTTTTTGTGTTCGTTCAGGTAGCCGGACTGAGATTCAAAATCTCTCTCGCGGGAGGGAAACTACGATCCTTAAGCAAGAAAAAAACCTTTAATCCACCGAACCACCATGAGAGCTCATATATATATATATATATATATATATATATATAATCTATATACTCTTTTACTATATATATATCTTATATATACATATGTATATATATATATATATATATACTCTTCTTTCTATATATATATATGCTATACTATATATATAATATCATCATCACCATTCAGAGTGCCCGGGGGTGAGGCCCACTGCTTACTGGGCTTGAAAAGTTGTGGTAGAATGTGACGCTTCAGTCGAGAAAGAAAGCCAAGGCTTACCTCCCCCTTTATTCCTTTTAGTGAGAACTCGTCGTAGTCAGAAAATCCACCCTAGAGCTTCACGGGCCCGCGACGGACTCTCACTATGACATCTCGTCAATGTAGGGTTCATACCTTTACCCAGGTGGACCACAACCATACCATATCCCATCACAAAACCACGCCATTCACTCCTATTATGCACCTTTCTTCTCGCTTCTGCTAAACTCACATTCCTCTCCTTCAGGCATTCCTTTACTGACTCAACCCACTATTTCTTCGGTCTCGCAGCTGATTGATTAACAGCACTCTATAAATCTGCTTAACCAACAGACTAACTATCATCTATCCTTTCCATATGACCAAACCATCTCATTGTATTCTCCTTTATTCTCTCATTTACACCTTTCTTCACATCATGGAACTTCCTAATGCATTCATTCTTCATTTTATCATTTCTTACACCTATCAAGCCCCTAAGATTGTCCATCTGAACACATTGTACCTTAGATATATACCTCTTATTCCAGACCATAGTTTCACTACTATACGTTAGCACAGATAACAGCATGCCCTCATGCAAACTCTAGCGCACTCAAGACTTAGTCCATTTACATCCACCAAGGAATTAATTTTACCAGCCACCTTCCTACCTTTCACAATATTCCTACTACATTCTGCATCATCCGTTCCCCCTTTCATCCAACATATATCCTAAATATTTAAACTCAGATACAAGATATTCACAACCTTACTCTTATTTACGTTTACTTTTAAACCAACACCTCCTTTTACACATCATGCCAAACCTCTTTAATCTCTAAACTTTTCTTCGGAATTCTCCACTAAACCAAGATCACATCTCTGCATACAATAAGTAGGGCACCCTCCCACTCTTCCATACTCCATCATTGTAACACCTTTCCCTGGTAACTCCTACCTCTAATTCTTTCATTACCATCAATATACAAATTGAATATCTAATGAGACAACACATCCCTGCTTTACTCGCCTATTAATATATATATATATATATATATATATATATATCTGCTACTTATATATATATACTTATATATATATATAACCTGCTACTATACTTCATTGTGTAACAACCACTGCTCATATATATATCCCCGCGGGAGGGGTATGGATTACTGGTTGTTGTGTTATGTTCCTAATTGTTGCAACGTGGAACATACTTACTAGTAATACAGACCTAATGCTAGGGGATTATGTGCATCCTCCGGCTAACAATAGTATGTGACCTTGTATCTATCTATCCGGAAATCTTTTTCAGTCTTCTTCCTTTCCCAGCATTTTTGAATTCATTATCTATATCTTTCAATCTCTTCTTCCTACCACTACTGTCTGTCTGTAGTGGTAGCCTTCTGGAGGTTCGGGTCTGCTACTACTTAAAAGTCGTTTTACTTAGATTTGGTAAGTTTTCTTCTAAATCGAAGAAGATTTTTTTTTTTTTTTTTTTTATTCTTTGGAATCTTCGATGAAAAATCAAATGAACATTCTATTCAGCTTTGAGGTTTGTTTACATTTTTACAGCACATACGCCCATAAAGGCTGTTAATTATGATTTTTGCGTTATTTACTATATATATATATATATATATATATATATATATATATCTCTCTCTCATATATATATATATATATATATACTCTGCCTGCTACTCTTGCTGCTGCTCTTCTACTGCTATTACTCCTTATATATAACCAGTATATATATATAACCTTATATATATATATAAGGAAATTATTATTACTTGCCATCTGGGTGGGGTTTTCGCCCCTGGCATCAGTTTTACCAGCATCTTCTTCTTATGGCCCCGAAACTCTTGATCCCTAAAAAGCACTCTAGGAAGCCCATTTCTTCGAACAATGGCAACAGTTCCGACGCCAGTGATAGGGTTTTTCGTTCTTCTTTCAGGAGAACAGCATCTTCCATTAGGCCTCAACGAAACTCGTTTCCCAGAGCTCTCCGGATAAAACTTCTTGCGGTAATAGGTTTCCAATGCTTGTCCTGGAGTTATGCAAGCAAATTGATTTGCCGGATTGCTAGCCCTGCCTCTCTACCAAATTTTTAGAAATACTTGAGATATATATGAGGTGCAAACTTCAGATGTATATATTTTGCTCTAAAAATATATATATATATATATATATAACCTTTATATATAATATATACTATACCTTCCTTAACCTTATATATATATGTATACCATATCTTCATATCTTGCTCATATATTGGCTTGTGGTGCTGGACGAATGACGGGGCGAAACTTAAAATATAAAGCCGATCATCGGTGAGTGGTCATCCTCCCACCGACGAAAAGCGCTTACATGGGGTGATACTTGCACGCCTCGTATTGGCCACACCATCACTCACAGTAACCACCATATGTCACGGAACCCCCTCCCATTTGCCAAATTTTGCCGTTGCAACACCCCTCAATCTGTTTGCCATATCTTCATTGGCTGTTCCAGCGCAGTTCTTATCGTCTCAATTTATCCTACTTTTACGGTCCATAACACCTTTTAAAAGGTATCCCATATCTTGTCCAGTCTTTCCACTAGCAGTAGCTCTATTTTCTTGTATCTTCAAACTTCATTTTTCCTTCTAACAATTTACTTTTGTTATGTAATCTTAAAGTCTATTTATAATGTTTCAAGTACAATCTTCTTATAGTTTTTAATTTATTTTTGTCTTTCTGTATATTCTTTTCCTCGTCTAAATCTTCTTCCAAAAATATATATATGACAGGGCCCTCCCCATGGTGCTGATTTTTTTTTTTCAGCCCAGTATGGCCCGCTTCTCTGTGAGCCGTGGTGGGTCCCTGTACACTGACTCAAAAAAAAAAAAAAAAAAATATATATATATATATATATATATATATATATATATATATCATATATATATATATATATATATACTTATATATATATATATATATATATATATATATATACTATTTCAAGTGACGTCACAACAACGAAAAATAGCAGAAATCAAATTTTGCAATTTTTTTGAAATTTTTTTTAAATATCTATTTCAACAGTTATTAAGGGAATAACATAATTAATATATTTCGAAAGTAAACAGGGGTTAGAACACTTGAAAACATTAAAAAAAAAAAAAAAAAACATTGTTTACGATTTCATGATGTCACAAACTCGAGAATTAATCGCAAGAACGTTAAGCTTGGAAAAAAGCAACCTTATTGATGGAAGCAAAATTCGAATTTTGCAAGGAAATTTCCTCCTTGGAAGAATATTCGACAAATCAAATAGGAAAGTGGAGAATTTCTTCCGTTTAGAGGAATTCTTGCCAAATCTAAAAGGCCTTTATGTATACCCTAGAAATGCTCTTGCATGCCTCAGATTCCCGGTGCATGATTGAGCACCTTACCCCCAGTTATTTGGAAGCAAGGGAGAGGCGATATATATATATATATATATATATATATATATATATATATATATATATATATATATATATATATATATATATACCCGTATATTTGAGTTTCCGCATTGGGTCAGTGAAAATGTTTTACGTTTACAAGCTAATAAGTGCCCTAGACTCTTTTTCGAGCACAGTTCAAAATAATATGGGAGGTTTTCTTTAAAATATTGTAGGATGCAGCAAGGTGTATGAATATAAATTACTTGATACTCGCACATCACTAATTTACTGACAATATATACAACTGAAAAAGTCTTTCTCAACGCATTCATTCAGATGAAGAGGGAAAGCACGATGTAACTGAAATTTAAATAATTTCCTACGTCCATGCTTTTTCAATAAATAATAATAATGGTAATAATTTCCGTAGTTAGGTAAACATTAAATTAAGCTTAAGTGTAGGCAATTAAGTTTTAAAATTTAGATTTTAAGTCACTTAAGGTTTAATTGGTATTTGATGTAACATTATTTGAACTATCCTTTTAGAAAAGATTTCATTCACGATTAAGTTGTATCTTATATATTTTTATTTGAGTAATGCGCAGATTGGAATATCTTCAGTATTGCTCTTGTATTCAGGATGTTGGGTTGTGGAGTTGTACAATTCTGGCTCCACCAAAAATGTGTAGTTATACAATCATGGCTCTATAAATATAGACCCACATAGCTTTGAATCGATATATATATATATATATATATATATATATAATATATATATATTATAGGTATATAATATATAATAAGGTATATATATATAGTAATAGATAATGGTACGGTATATAGTTATATATGTACGTTATATGAATATTGTGGGGGGGGCTTTTTTATTTATTACTACGTGTTTTGAGTTTTGGGAATGCAGATATTAAATTAATAATTTAGAAGAATAAACAAACATGTATAGTCCGTTAACTGATAAGATATAATCGATGTTATTCTTTTATTGTCTGCTGAGTGCCATGACCGATGGTGAGCTAGTTTAATTTTTGGGTGTTTTAGATACATTTGTGTGAAGAAACGATTTGGGGTTTTGATTAGTGTATCTTTATTATAAAGTTATCTTAAAGTTTTTTGATTTTGAATTTTAGACTATAATTTTTGTCTCTTTTTCAGATTATACTTTTATTTATTCTTTGTGAAAATGTTAAAAGTTACATACTGTTTCTTCCGTAGTTCACGGATGAATTTAAATATATTGCAGAAAAGCTCTTATCATTCTCATAAATTTGCAAAAAATTTAGAGCTTATTTCCAATGATTTATTGCCGTCCTTTAAAGGATTCAAGGTTAGTTAAATAGTTTTACTGAGATTTCATTCAGAATATTTTTATTTTTGCCTTAAAATATATAATATCTTCAGCAAGAGGACAGTGACCCTCCCCTTTTAAATACTAATACAGTATAGATGAGTAAGACGTATTACATTTATATTTTTCTTTTTTCTCGCCCCAGTTTTCCCCTCCTATTACCATATAAAAAAAAATAGATTTTCACGAACTTTGTTACAACTGCTCATGCACTTTTATTTTAGAAAATTTAAAAGCTTTCTTTTAGTGGTATTTAATTGCCTTTTGAAGTGTATTCTTAATTAACTTTTTTTTTTCTTTTTTTCTTTTTTTTTATTATTTATTTTGCAGCCTCTAGAAATTGTTGAAAAAACTAGGCCTCTCATTTTCTTCTGTTTCATTCGGGCGTGCTTGCTAAGGATAAGCATCTCGCAAAATATTCTAAAATTTTATTTAGAATCGTGGCATTGACGTCCTTGTAGTGAGAACTAATCCATGGGATCTCTTAAGACCTACCAAAGGATCTCAAGTACGTACCTATTTCTTCGAAATAATTTCTTTATGCGTTGATGCGTATGAAAGCAGAAAACAATGGTACTTTTTTATAACTTTATGAAAATAATTTTCCTTTAACTCTCTGTTCTCATATCTACTCGGGGTTAGATTTTTTGTTTTTTGAATTTTGAATTGTTTTGTGTTTTGGTATTTCATTTTCCATGTATATATTTATTTATGTTATTTGTGGGTTGTTATATGTATTGTAGTTACTATTTTTGTCGGTTATTATTTTGTTGTTAGTAGCTTTTATCGGGGTGATTGCTACTTTTGATGTTGTTTTTGTTATTACATTTGTCGTACTTGTTGTTGTTGATATATAAAAATACATTTGGTTTAGTATTTTTATATATATTTATGTATAGATTATATAATATAGTTATATTGTTATATTATTGTGAACATAAATTAAGTAGAGTTTATACCTTTGAAGTAATATATAATATACTAAGATAAATGATTTTGAAAATTTACCACATTTACTCCCTTATGTAAATTTTGAAAACCTATGTTGATGAAAGCGAATATGAAAGGTAAAATCCTAAAAGAGTGCAGAGATAGAAGTTTTATTATTATTAATATTATTATTATTATTATTATTATTATTATTATTGATTAATTTTTTATTATTATTATTATTTATTATGCTTCTTTACTAGTATCAGGCAGATTATTTGGGATTGGGGGAGGGAAGATGCAGAATAGGTGTGGTTAGAATTATTTTAGATCGATGTTTTTTTCACATATAAAAATGAACCAAAGAGGAAAAACTTTTTTCTTCTTGGATGTACTTTACGAATACAAATGAAAGTCTCTTTCATTATTATTATTAGTAGTAGTAGTAGTATTAGTGCAAATAACTCTACTCCAGTTTCTTATGACTCCAATTTCTTATATCTTACATCGTCTATACATTCTACACAAATTATTATTTTATCACAATTTCATTATTATTATTATTATTATTATTATTATTATTATTATTATTATTATTATTATTATTATTTAGGTAACGGCGAGTAATGTACTTCAAATTATTCATTCAAATATAAATTTCAATCCCTTAGTAGTGCACGGCTTCAGCGTTGGAGGATACTATTTCTCCGAATCAATGGTTCAAGTAAGGATTATCATTATTATTATTATTATTATTATTATTATTATTATTATTATTATTATTATTGTTGTTTTTATTAGTAGTATTATTATTATCATCATCATTATCTACTTCCATTCTCTAGATTGGGGTGAGGTGCGCAACATTCATTGGAAACAGAAAAGTTGTAGAGCATGGTGTAGGTCGAAAAGAAAGCCCCCCCCCTTATCCTCCCCTTGATACCCTTAAATGAGAACACGTCGCGGTCATAAAACTCCACCCTATTGTGGTGGCTTTCAACCGAGTATTGACTGCGGCGGACCCTCACCGTGGTATCTCGTCAATATGTGGTTTGTACCCTGAGAAATGCCCACAACCATACCCACCTCACAAAACCCCGTCATTCACTATTAAATTATGAGCCTTTCTTTCTCGCCTCTGCAAAACTCGTATTCCTTTCCTTCAGACATTCCTTTACCAACTCAATCCACTTTTTCTTCAGTCTCCCAGCTGGTCGTTTCTCAGCACATTCATCACTATAACATCCCCTGACCAACGACCATCTAGCTTTCTGTTTGAACAAACCATCTCAATGTACTCTCGTTTATATTTTCATATTTACGCCTTTCTCCACTCCACATAACTTCCTAATGCGTTCATTCCTCATTTTATGAATTTTCTGACGCCTAACACGCCCCTAAGATTGTCCATGGCTGGGGGTGTTGTTGTTTTGTTTCATCTGAGCCCATTTGTATCCTTTAGAGTCTATACCCTCGATGTTTATGGGCCATAAAGCGCAGTAGTGTTTCAACTAGTATACATTAGCTCACAAGTATAAATAAACTCCTCTATTTGCAAAACCTAACTCATTCAAAACTTGAGTTTGCCAGTCCCTTTACATTTAGTCTATACGTTTTCGCAAAAGGATTTAATTTTTGTTTCATCCAGCCACCCTCCTGTTCGCCTTCCTACCTTTCCCAACTTTCCTACTCACTTTGCATCATCCGTTCCTTTTAATCCAACATTAATATTCTTAAATATTTAAAACGTATCGATACTTTGTTTGATTTTTTAATTCAAGAACCGTGTGGTTGGTGGTGGTTGTGTTGGTGGTTTGGTGGTGTGTTTGGGTTTGTGGGTGTGGCGTGGTTGTCGGGTGTGTGGGGTTTGTTTTTTTTTGTTTTGGGTTGTGGGTTTTTGTTTGGGTTGTGGTGTTGGTGTGGGATGTGTTTGTTGTTTTTGGGTGGGGTGTGGTGTTTTATAGTGTGTAGTTTTTGGTTTTGTTTTTTTGTGGTGTACCCTCTTATGGGTCCATACCATAGTTTCACTAGTATACATTAGCACAAGTATAAAACACCCTCATGCAAAACCCTAACTCATTCAAAACTTAGTCCAGTCCCTTTACACCCAAAAGGATTTAATTTCATCAGCCACCTTCCTACCTTTCCCAACTTTCCTACTACACTTTGCATCATCCGTTCCCTTTTAATCCAACATTATATCTTAAATATTTAAACATCGATACTTGTTTGAATTGTTCACCAACTTAACATGACTTCCCACAGTGCACCCTCCTCACTCACTACCATCATAATCTTACTCTTATCTACATTTACTTTCAAACCCTCCCTTTTACATACCCTGCTAAACCCCTCTACCAATCCTCCCAAACTCTCTTCGGATTCGCCATACAAAAAATCATCCGCGTATATTAAGCAGGGCACCCATCACTCTCTTCCATTCTCTGTCATTCTAAAACCTTCTTCTTCCACCCCAGCAGGGGTGATTCTTCCAAATCAGCAGGCATAGATGGAATTACTGATGAAATGATTAAGAATGAAGGAGAAATTTTGATGGACTCAATATGGAAGTTGTGTAACTTAACGTTTGTGGAGAGTATTGTTCTGAAGGATTGTAGGAGAGAAGTGATAGTACCTTAATTCAAAGGTTTAAGGAAATAAGAGGAACTGTAGAAACTATAAGAAAATTAGTTTATGAGTGTTGTATAGGAAGATATATGCGGATTATTTTGATTGAAGAGTTTAATCGAGTGTGGGCTGATTTTTGAAGAACAAGATGCATTTAGAAATGCTAGAGGATGTGTGGATCAAATTTAAACATTAAAGCTAATGAGAGAAGAAGAAGAAATTGTATTTAGGTTTCATGGACTTGCCACATGCGTATGACAGAATTAAAAAGGAAGATCTGTGGCAGGTGTTAATGATATGCGGTGTGGTAGATCTATTATACATGGACAATAGCACATATTATCATCTGCCATTTTTTCCTCGTACTACTAACACTTAACGAAAAAATATGAAAAATCACTTATTTACACTAAAAGGTTTGTCGTTGAGATAGTCTTTTTTTTATTATTATTACCTGGAAATTTGCTGCGGCAATCACATTACAATCTAAAGCACATACTGTTTCTGTTGCTCGTTTTTCGTAAGTAATTTATTATAATCGTCCATAAGCTTGACCGGTCTCTCAAGCAAATCATTTACGACTTAAGATTTATTTGCAAATTTCAGACCTTTTACATTTTATGCCACGTCAATGGATCTTTCTTAAGAAGTCATCATTCAAGTCCATTCTTTCTAAAAATCCTTTAGTTTAGATTGAAACGAATTGTTTTATTCCATTAATAATATTTTTTTTTTCTAATTATATTCGCTAATTTAATCATTTATCGCGATAAAATTTACCAATTGTATTTTTGATTGACATGACAAATGTGGCTTCGTCTCTCTCGGACGTTATATGAGTACACCCCCTCCTAGATTAGGGATCAGCCCTTGAGCGGTGGTGTTTATCTGTGAAAAAAAAAAAAATTTGATTCCATTCAGAAGCCTACCACCAACACCATATATCACAAACACCTTCCATAGAGGTTCCCTATTAATCCTTTCATACGCCTGTTGCAAATCCATAAAACATAATAAGTTATATAATATATATATATGATTATATATATATATATATATATTATATATAATATATATAATATATATTATATATATATATATATATAATATATTATAATATTATATATATATAATATTATACTAGTATTTATAATATATATATATATATATATATATATATATATATATTGTAATTATTTACAAAGGTAGCAGCCAATATGGCAACATATGGAGATGTCTTAAAAAGATTTTCTGGTCTGATTTGGGACAGCGTTGTAGATGTCCCTGGACTACCACTTGCGGTTCCAAGAGCCATAAGTGAGAACAAAGTGATTCAGAGGTCTTTGGAAAGATATTTTAGGTAGTTAGCATGTTTAATATACTGCTTATTTTATTTGTTCATAATTTATACCTTATATTGTTGTTGTCATTTTTTTTAATATAGGTATATATTTACTGTTTTGAAATCAAACATTGTATATATTGCTTTGCTCTTCATTTTTTTTTTTTTTTTTTTTTTTTAACTCATTGCAGCACTTTTCTTTAGGTTTTCTAGAGAGATTTTTTAATTGCCTCTGGAGCTCTATAGTATTTGTAATTCTCTCTGAAACCTTTAGTATTTCCAAATTAATTCTATTAAGTATAGCTTCCTCCCAGACAATATTTTATTACATTTATAAACTATTGAAAATTCTGTTACCTTTCTCCTCAAACAATGGTAGAGATTTTTTGAACAAGTCGATTAATTGATTAAATATTAATTTGCACATGTTTCTGTGACTGTGGCCTTTGCCGACAGCAATATGCTTTCGCATTTTTTAAGGTTGATTAAAATATGCCTTACTTGTTCTATGTAACTGTCCTTAAGATATTATGGTAAGTCGAATGCCTATTCAATTTTAATTGAAATATATTCTCGTGTAGGAAAATTTTTTTTTTTTTTTTTTTTTTTTTTTTTTTTTTTTTTTTTTTTTTGTGAATGTTCGCACATACAAAAGATCTCAATAACAGCTTTTTTATCAAATGGTAAGGTATGGTATTATAATTCTTTATTGAAATTTTGTTTGCAACTGATATGATAAGTTATTAGAGAAATTTATCTAATTCTTTCTTTTCTTTTTTTATATTTTTTCTATTTTCCCAAGAATGGAGAATGTGCGTGCCGAGCATCGTAAAAGAAAAGCGATTTAGAAACATGACCAAAAGTCGAAGAAAGCCCACCTTACGCCCCCTCGTACCATTATTAGTGAGGACTCGTCGCAGTTAGAAATCACGCCTAAAGCTTCATGACACGACGAACTCACCATGTTAGATCGTTCAATGTAAGGTTATCCCTTGCCAGGTGGGCCACAACATATCCCCTCACAAAACCCCGCATTCACTCATGTTATACACCTTTCTTCTCGCCTCACAAACTCACATTTCTCTCCTTCAAACATGCGTGACTAATCAATCCACTTTTTCTTCGGTTCCCAGCCGGTCGTCCAACACACTCGACACTATACATCGCTTTTAACCAACGACTATCATTCATCCTTCATATGCCAACATCTCAACAATATTTCATTTATTCTTTATTTACCCTTTCTTCACACCACCAACTCTCTAATAAGTTCATCCTCATTTTATCAATTCTTCTCACACCTAGCTCCCTAAGAGTGTCCATCTGAACCATTGAACTTTAGATCTATATTCTTATTTCACACACCATAAGTTCACCTACTCATACAATAACAACAGTACACATCCTCTCATGTCAAGACCTTAGCACACTCAAGACTTAGTCCCTTTACATCACAAACGATTTAACGCACCAGCCACCTTCCTGCATTCACAACTTTTCTACTACACTCTGATCATCCGTTCCCTTTTCACAATTACTAAATATTTAACTCATACACTTGTTCAGCTGCTCACCCATCTAACAAACTTCTCTGAGGACTGTCTTCACTCACAACATAACCTTACTCTTTCCACGTTTACTTTCAAGCCCTCCTTTACACACCCTGCCAAATCTCATCTACCAATCTTCTCAAACTCTCTCAATTCGCACACAGAACAAAATCATCCGCCATATAATAGGTAGGACCCTCCACTCATTCTCCTTCTCATAATTTAACACATTTCACTGCCATCCTACTCGAATTCTTCATTAACTCCATTCAATATACAAAATTGAATAAACCAAGGAGACATAACACAACCCGGTCTCACTCCGCTATTAATCCTTAAAACCAATCACCATTGACACCATGTATTATTAGAGAGGTTTAATTTCTCTAATAACTTATAATATTCTTTTGGTAAAAGATTTTCAATTAATTAATATAATGAAATATAAAATTAACATATAATTATTTTTAAAATGTCTAAAAAAACCGGTGGGTACAATTTGTTAAATTATATATTGTTGTTCGTTTTGCTTCAGTACCCCAGTCAACTTTTTTATTATTATTTTGAAGTTGATAGAAATCTTTTGCGAAATAATTTTACATTTCTTTTTTTTTTTTTTTTTTTTTTTTTTTTTTTATTCTTCTTCTTCTCTCTATGTTAAATTTAAAAGCTTTGAACCACCATATATTAATGATTCTCAACCAGAAAACATAAATTATGAAAAATTTATTATTATTATTGTTATTATTATTATTATTATTATTTATTATTATTATTATTATTATTATTATTATTAATAATATAACTCTGACTAGACGTTATACAATTTCATAGTTCTGTTAACATTTTGTTTAAAGGGTCACAATACTTACGAATCAAAATATGCTTAAAAGCAATTATTTTATTAATTAATTACCTTGTTTGTGCTGAAAATTATTTGTGCTTTAGAATTTCATGTTTAATATTAGGTTCACTAATTTTAATTTTTTCCTTCCTTCCTTCGTTACTTTTTTTTGGTGAAGGATATCTTTCATTCATGTTAAAGAAGCCAAACCAAAAAATTAGAAAAGTTATTTATATCGTATCTGTTAAGTGCATAAATGAAGGAACATATGCATCCTCGTTTGATTGATAAGTCTATTTATTGAAAGGTTTGTAAATGATTTTATTTTGTCGTTTACATTTTTGTGGCAAGTAAGTGAAAATAAATTGTTGTACCTTTATTTATCATTTTAACATTTTAAAAAAGAAATATACTAATTGAGTTTTTCATTATGTGTTACTCTCAGTGGACTATCTTTACTCATAATTTTAAATTTAATTTTATCAGATGGCTTTTGAATTTCAATTACGAAAATGCAACACAGCATTATGAGAGAGCTAGCGAGATGTTCAAAGCGAATTTGTGCAGAGCACCTGGACTCTTTATATTTTCTAAATCCGATCCAGTATCCAATATGTCTGTTAATATGCCTGTAGTTCAAAAGTGGGAAGAGATGGGCATTGAAGTAAGTATAAAGTATTTAAGCGAGTTATAATAAGTTATTTTTTCTAACGTTATGATTTCTACAGTTGTTTTTAAAACTAGTGCATCTTAATGTGTACCCTACATTGGTTAACTGTAAAGCTGCTCTTATCAAATATGTGCAGAAAATATTGGACTCCTACCCATTTCTGTACTGCTTCCATAAGGAAGAACTTTTCCTTTCTGTGACTCTTAGTCCTCCCTCTTCCCCTCTGAATATTAGTGAATCTTTAATTTTTCTCTTGACATAATCCAAAAGTTTTCAAAAGAGCCTGGCTCGATGCTTTAATTTCGAAACCCGTCTGGAGTATCTATTCCCTCTGTAACCTTAACTCTTGTCTTCTTTCTTCCGCTCACTCTACAACAGTAGGTGTATAGGGCTAACGTTTATCCTTACCCTCTTCCTACCATTAATGACCGCTTATGACCCTTTGAAAATTGTTATTATTATGAGGTCTCGAAAGAAAGGTGTTTGAAAATATATAAGGGAGAAATGGAAGACTTAAAGTTGCGTATATAGAAAAAAAAAGGTTAATGAGCAGCTTGGAAAGAGGATGAATGGAGACTTACAAGGAAATAAGAAGCTCTTCTGGAAGGAAGTACAAAAGATTAAGAAAGGGAGTCTTTGGAGAAAAAAGAATAGGGATGGTACTTTCGTAACTGATAAAATGGATGGGAAGAGAGTGTGGAGGGAACACTTCGAAAATCTGCATATTATCAGTAATGAAAAGGTGATAGTGAATGTGTGTGTGGTTTGATGGTGTAGTAAAAAGTAGATATTTTTGGAATTAGGTGATATTTAGAGTGAGAAATTTTAAGAATGGAAAATTTTCAGATATAAATGATATTATTGGGCGAAATGATCAAGAATGGAGGCGAAATTGTGATTGACTGGATATGGAAGTTGTGTAACGAAGCGTTTATGGAGGGTATAGTTTCGAAGTGTCGGAGGAGAATAGTAATTGTACCCTTATATAATGGGAGCTGTAGGAATTATAGGAAAATTAGCTTATTGAGCGTTGTAGGGAAGATATTTCCTGGTATTTTAGTTGAAAAAGTGTGTTAAATAACTGAGAGACTGATTGGCGAAGAACAAGGTGCATTTATATCAAATCGTCACATTGAAACAAATGATTGAGGAAATGAGAGATAAGAATAAATTGCAACAGGCGTATGATAGGATTGATAGAAAAACTCTGTGGCAGGTGTTAGAGATATATGGTGGTGGTGGTGGTGAGAATAAATGGAGTGGAAAATTAATGGATTTATAGTAATAGTTTAGTGATGCAGGGATGTATAGTCTCCATGGCTGTTTAATTTGTATATGGATGAGGTGGTGAAAGAATTAAAGTTAGGGGTGGCAAGGGACAAGGGAAAGTGTTAGAATGATGGAGGATGTAAGAGAGGGGAGGGTGCCCTGCTTATTGTACGGTGATGATTTGATTTTGTTTGGCGAATCTGAAGAAAGCTTGAGAGGATTGGAAGAGGGGGTATGAAAGTAAATGTACATAAGAGTAAGGTGATGATGATGGTGGGTGAGGAGAGTCCTCTATGTGAAATTATGTTTGATGGTGAGCAACTGGAACAAGTACTTAAGTTTTAATATTTAATTAAGCTGCATGTTGGGTGAAAGGGAGCGGATGAATGGTAGTGAAGGGGTTATTTTCTGGTCTTGAATAACCACCTTCAATAGAAGAGTATTAGATGTTGTTGAAGAGAGTGAGCGTTGTCACGATAAAAGTGCGTTCTTCCCAGGAGCTGCTAGGATTCATCGTTGTGCTAGCAGCTTCTGCACCAGACCCGCACCGAACTCCGCCAGTTGACATTTGCCGCTGCACACTCCTCCCGACCTGGAGGACGTTCGGGTAGTAGCGTGATAGCGTTCAGGTGAGAGCTAGTGGCACAATTAAGTCACTGAGAAGGCTTTCGACATTCTTACTCTACTTCAGTTTCTCACCTGCAGAAGCTTGAGAAGTACGTACAGACGCACAGGATGGAACCTGACAGAGTACCGACCAACAGAAGAACTTGATGTGATGGTTGTTAGGGGATTTGATGAGTGTTTCATGGTCATTCATGGCACAATTGAAGGGATTAAATTTGTCTTGAATACACTTCAAATATGCTTCTTGGAAGGTTGGAGTCTAGTTTGTCACGATAAATGACGTTTCTCCGGAAGCTGCTTAGATTTTCATCGGTGGTGCTAGCAGCTTCCTCACAGGACGCCACAGTGAAGGTGGCTGTGCAAACTAAATCTTGGTAAATGCATAGACTAAGTTTGAGTACTAAATCTACATAGAGGGTATGTTTGTACAGTGCTAACGCTATAGTAGTGAAACTATGGTCGGAATAAGAGGTACGGACCTAGGTGCAATCTGTTCAGAAGGACAATACTTAGGGGCGTGTTGGTGTGAGAAGAATTAATAATTGAGGAACGTGTATAGAAAGAAAGGATTAAATGCAGAGACTGCAATAAGATGGTTTGGTCATATGGAAAGGAAGGATGATAGTCGGTTGGTTTTGTCAGTTACGAAAGCAGATCCCCCCTTATTCTCATCTTACCTTTCACGCTTCTTCCAGAAGCAGATTCCTATTCCTTGTAAGTCCACATTCATCCTCCTTCCAAACTGTTCATTTGCCTTCCCCCCCCCCCTACGTATGCATCTTTTAGTATTCCTTTTTTTCTCCTTATATACTTAAAAACTTCTTTCTTTCGAAACTCATCATTGGCTTTTATACATTCACCACGCTTCTTTTTTATTTTAACGACTTGCATCTTCCTTTTATTCCACCTTTGTTAACATTGTTACTCCTACTTTAGCAAATCCACATACTTTTTTGCATATAAGAATGTTCTTCTTTTCCGTTCAGATTTGTTCAGTTCAACTTGTTTCACAATCAACTGATTATTTGCAAGCGCCCTTAAAAATACTTATCCTTATTACCTTGTCACTTAACTTCTCCCTCTTAATTCTACCCACTTCAATTTCAGCCTCTCCATCCAAACGCCCACTAACTTAATTTTAAGATAAAGAATATTAATATACATAATCCCATTCCTACCCTTCGCGAT
>JABUQX010075648.1:25000-32500 GCA_015478945.1 Trachelipus rathkii
AGGGGTCTCCTAGGGAATTGGTCTGAAAATTTTTCTAATGTTGAAAGAAATGTACGCATTTAAAGTTTTAAGTAAACTGCATCTTGGATACATTTGGAATTCTATTTCTGCATCCTTTTCAAAGTGTTTATCATGTTTTTTTTCTGTTTTTTTTTTAGTTTTTTAAGTGTTTATCATGTTTTTTTTCTGTTTTTTTTTTAGTAACTTCATACTGATACTTTATTTGTAGTATTTAGAGGTATCCATCTTTTTGAGTTTGTGCTTTGCTTTATCAGTAGCATGGTATGTAGAATTTAATATTTAAAAGTGCAAGAATATGTTGGTGTGTTTACCAATCATTGGTAATGTACCTTAGAGCTCTCTATTCTTATCGTCTTTAAGGCTTGTATATAGATAAGTCAGATTGGTTTGTTGAAGTTAATTTATTAGTCTTGTCTTATTGTGACTGGTTTTTAACTTTTAAAAACCTTTAATTTGTCATGTGGTATGTGGTATTTGCACGATTTGTGTTGCACACATGATTTTATTTGTAATAAAGTACCAAACTTTCTTTGCTTAGTATGTTGTTTGGTTCTATTCTAGATTTGTTCAAATTGTAAAGGTGAAATTTCATTCCGGTATTATGTTTGTCTTGTAAGTTCTTCGTTGCAATATATAATGAGAGGGAAACGCCCCATAATTATCATTAACCTAAACCTAACCTAACAACAACTTAAAAATTGATGTTGCCTTCTCACTTCTTTGTAACCTGAGGTGTTAAAATTTCATATATAAATTTTTTTAGAACAATTATTGAAAATATACGACATTATTGAGGATTCTTTTGTAGATGGAATTGATTAATTCGGCAGTGATAATCACTACAGATGTGTTACTTAGAGGTTCCTGTTCAAATTACTAAATAATAATAATAATAATAATAATAAATGATTTAATTCAAACAATTTATTCAGAAATTCAAGATGACATAAAGTTCAAGGAGAGTTATTTCAAAAAGTAATAATATACAAATATGATGTTTTAAAGATCGATATAATATAATACATAATAATATGTAATTTCTAAAAAGTGACTACTAATTGCAACACAGTTTTGTGTCCTTTGAGCTCCATAAATAATACCATTCTTTACTAGTTTTAATAAGTAATTGGGACTAAAAATTATAACTAAACGTTATTACTATTGCATATATAATACAAATATAATAATTTATTTTGTTTTCCATATTTTGTTTCTAGTTAATTTTGATACCATCTTGTGAAGAAGGTCGCCAACTACTTAACGTTAAAGGTGGAATCTTAAATACAAGCAATTATCAGCTTCGACCTTTTTTACCAAGAATTAATTTCAACAATCAATGCAAAAGTAGTTTGTAAGATTATTATTATTATTATTATTATTATTATTATTATTATTATTATTATTATTATTATTATTATTATTATTATTATTATTATTATTATTATTAAGATTTAGATGGTTGTTTTTAGTTTGGGAATGAATTTATTGTTATAAAAGTAATAAAATAATATCTTTTTAGCATATATATATATATATATATTATATATATATATATATATTATATATATATATATATATATATATAATATATATTTATATATAAATATATATTTATATAAATATTATATATATAATTTATATATATATATATATATATATATATATATTATATATATATATTGGGGTTTTAGTATAAAGAAAAACTTCATAAAACAATATTTATTTTAAATTTTAATTTCTTCTTAATACCTTTATGTATTGAACAATGTTTATTAAATAATTTTAATTTTGTAGTATTGTCTTAATATAAATGGCATTTTGTACTATTACGAGAGTTTTAGTTCCGTTTTTTGCTATGCAAATCTTATTTAATGTTATTGTTAATTGGATATTGTTATGCATAAAAGGAAACAACCCATATGGCATTAAAACTCAGATATTATAACTGCTGGTTCAACAGGCATAGGCAAACCGTACTAGCATAGGTATAATAAATGCTCAAGATTTTCAACCCCTCATCTTACTAAACATACAAATGAAAAGAAAAGATGAAGATTGGTTTTAACTTCTATTTGCTATAGTAATTTGTTATTAATAAATATTCCAAACTGAATTGTAAACACGGACACATGCTCAGCACTGTCATACGCTGCCGATACACTGCCTTACATTTCTGCGCTCACATTTCTTACAACACGCTCTTATTACATTGTAAGTTATGAAGACTAATCGGAATGTTACTGTATTTTCTGACCCTACCTTATATATATATATATTACTATTATATAATATATAATTAAAAAAATAAGTAAATTTCTTGTATATTTTATGTACACATATTATATATATAGTATATATATATATAAATATATTATATATATATATATATTATATATATATCGCAGGCGAACTCAAATACACTCGTGCTTAGCACTCGCTATATTATACGAAACGAACGACTTCCTTAAAATTTCGCAAAGTTATGAATAAAAATTCTCTTAATTTTTTTTGTGAAAATTGGTCAACTGAAAGAATACATTACATAATACAAATGAAAGTTAATGGTAAAATTTAAAAAAAAGTGTAAGAATCATAGCCATTGAATAATGTTATTTTTTAACCAGTTATAAATGGTAACGGCTCATGCCTCTCCGAAATAGCCGAGAGAAAATTTTAAGACAGTATACACTATAAACATTCGTGAATTTAATTTTTTTACCAGTTTGTTTTTTTTCACTCCTAGGAATCTAATAAATCACTCGTTTTATTTAAAAAAAAATAAATAAAATAAACATTTACTTGTTCTTAATGCAATTTCGGTAAAAATATTAATATATTTAAATTCGCAATAATCTGAATTTGAAGAAAACAATAAGATATCCGCTTTTTATAAAACCATTATAAGGTAAAAAAATTTAAATATGGTAACTCATATCTCTAAATAATTTATTTTTGTTAATTATTATTATATATATTATATATATATATATAATATATTAATATATAATAATATATATATAATATAGAGAGAGAGAGAGAAGAGAGGAGCACGAGTAGTAAAAAGTGGCTGGAGTCGCCGTATATATATATATAGTATATATAATATATAATATATATTATATATATATATATATATACTATATTATATATATATAATATATATATATAATATATATATATGATATATATATATATATATATATATATTATTAATAATATATTTCAATTTTGGGGGCTGGTTCCTTTATGTGTTACTAGGTCCAATTAAGCTGGATCTGTTAGTTTAATATTATGGTATAATAATGTTTTAGTTGTTTTAATATAAATTATAAAATTTTATGAAAATTGGTGATACTTCCTCTAAATGGCTTGCCGTTAGATTAGGAATTATATATTTAAATGGCGATGATATATTGAAAAATTTATTTTATATTAGGAATATTGCTTTTTATTTTTAGCGTTAGTTTTAAACCGCTTGAAGAATGCTGTGTGTATATCGTGAAATTAAATTGTAGAAGTTTTGCATGATGTAAAAGCTACGTTGCTTAAATTTTTTTTTTTAGTTTGTATTTTCCTCAAGCTTGGAAGGATTGTCTTCGAATATGTTTGTTGATGCTCAAACGTATCAGATTTATTTCGAGCAAATTCAGATTTCACTTAATTTATATTTTGCATATATAATATGGATGACTTTTACTCTTGCGATTTGATTATCTGAAAGTTTACTGTTTTATATTTAAAAAATACGATTTGCAAGAAGATGAAAGCAAGTAGAAAATTTGATATTTGGCATTCTTTATTCTAACTATATGAGAAGAAGTGCAGTAGCCGCCCTGGAGAAGGTACCACCGCTGGGTTTAGAAGGACATATCTTTAGGATTGTCCTTTGATGCCCAGTTGAAGGTTCTCTACTTCTGCAATTTCTTTTTTTTTTCATTTCAAAATCTTTTATTTTAATTCTGGAGCTTAAATAAAGATTTCAAAATATTTAGAACAATCCTGTAATATACAAAAGTAAAAGTTTATTAAAAATTTAAAGCCTAACATAAAATACTTCTAATTGCATAAATTTCATAATTGCTTTCTAATAAATAATATTTTCACTACTATTGACTTTTAAGATTTTATTATTTAAACTGAATCAATGAATAGGTTTTCGAGATTTCCAAATGTGTATATGACCTCTATTATTCCTTTGTATGCATTTCAGTAAGTTCTTTATAATCGTGTTTAATTTTCTTCTAATTTATTGTCAAAAATCTTCAAAGATTTTAAGTTGCCTGTAAACACTTGAATCTTAATGTTGCAGATGACAAAATAAGATGGTTTGTTATAGTTTACTTTGTTTCATAATGTGTACCTTTATGAAATGAACCAAGCTAAACTTTAAGAAATGTTATCAAATATTACCTTACAATGGCGAACAGAACACTCTCCCAACAAAGGAGACTCCGGGGTACGAAACTGGTCAAGTGAGAATGAGAGGCCATTCTTCCCTAGCTTAGCTTCGTCGTCTTACTCGAACTTAAATCGAGTACACCTACCATCCTTGAAAAGGTCTTTGTCCCTGAGCAATGGTGTTAACTGTAAAAAAAACTTGGGTCTATAATATTTCTTAATTGTTTTTCTTATTCTTTCTGAGAGAGTAAAGATTTATTCTTAATGAATTTTTTTAATGACAAATTTTAACTGTTTGAATTTTAGTATACTCATGGATTTGATTTAAGTTAGTGTGATAATTTTTAATTATAGAGCCATTTCTGTTATTGTTATATATATATATATATATATATATATATATATATATATATATATATATATAAGAGAGTATATATATATATATATATATATATATATATATATATATATATAAATAAACAAGCAAGAATTGAAGTGTAGAGATATGTGGACTCAAATCTTTACTTGAAAAACAAATGAGGGAGAAAGAGTAAGTTGTATTTAGATTTTATGATTTGCAGCAGGTGGCTATAGGACAAATGGGCAAAATAGCAAATGTTGTTAAAGTATGTATGATGATATAGGTGAAACGTGTAAGAACAAATGGTGTCAAAAGTGATTAGTTTTAATATTATAATAGTGAGTGAGGCAGGGATGTTGTTCCCTTTGTGATTCACTTGTATACATAAGTTATGAGAATTAGAGATGTGGGGTGGAAGGAAATGGTGTTAGAATGGTGGAGGGTGCCCACTACATATGGATGATTTGGTTTGTGGTGAACTGAAAATAGAGTTAGTGCATTGGTAGATTTAAGCAGTGTATGCAAGGAGGCTTGAAAGTAAACGTAGATAAGAGAGCAAGGTTATGGCTGTGAGTGAAGAGGTGTGAAGTTTTGCTAGATGGTGAGCAGCTGGAAAAAATGATTGAGTTTAAATATTTAGGATATATGTTGGATGAAAAGGAACGGATGATGCAGTGTAGGAAAGTGTGAATTGCAGGAAGGTGGCTGGTACATAAATCGTTGGTGGATATAAAGGGATTAAGTCTTGAGTGAGGTCTTACATGAGGTATGTTGTTACCTGTGTTAATATATAGCAGTGAGACTATGGTCTGGAAGAAGAAAGATCTAAAGTTCAATGTATTCAGATGACAACTTAGGGGCGTGTTAGGTGTGAGAAGAATTGATATAATGAGGAATGAACGTATTAGAGATATGGTGCATAATAAAACAGAGAATAAAATGAAAGTAATGTTGAGATAGTTTATCAAAGTGTGGAAAAGGATGGATGATAGCTCGGTTGATTGCTGGTGTATAGTGGCGAGTGTGTTGGAAATCGACCGGCTGGAAGACCGAAGAAAAAAGATTGAGTCAGCAAAAGAATGTCTGGAGGAGAGAAATGGGAGTTTGGAGGTGAGAATAAAGGTGCATAATAGAAGTGAATATGGGGTTTTAGAACTTCTACACTGATGATGTTATAGTAGGTATCCGTCGTATCCCGTGAAGCTCTAGGATGGATTTTCTCGATGAGTTCTCACCAATTGTAAGGCTGGGCTTTCTTTTTGACTTGTGTCATATTCTTCTACTACTTTCTTTTCCGATGCGTGTTTCCACACACTACTTCAGTCTTGGGAAATGACGATATATATATATGATATATATATATATATATATATATATATATATATATATATATATATATATATATATATATATATATATATATATATATATATATATATATATATAGTACACACAGCCCTCTTAACTGCTAGGTGCAAGCTAGCAAATGTTTAGGCGGCAGAATTATGACATGGTATTCTAGGTATAAACGCGTCAGAGAACGACATTATATATATATATATATATATATATATATATATATATATATATATATATATATATATATATATATATATATCTCTATATATATATATATATATATATATATACAATTTTGCTATATGCTTTAGGTGAATTTTTTTTTGCCTAGGGCGGAATATATATATATATATATATATATATATATATATATATGTATATATATATATATATATATATATATATATATATATATATATATATATTTATATATATTTATATATAGGACATTTATGTTAAGTAGACTCCAGCATTATTATTAGGTTAGGTTAGGTTACC
Source organism: Trachelipus rathkii (assembly GCA_015478945.1). Taxonomy (NCBI): domain Eukaryota; kingdom Metazoa; phylum Arthropoda; class Malacostraca; order Isopoda; family Trachelipodidae; genus Trachelipus; species Trachelipus rathkii. Next base: position 31,638 of record JABUQX010075648.1, read on the forward strand.
CTATATTGTAATGTATTTACCCTAAAATTATTAAAATAATGATACGTTAATTATTGATTTTCGATCCTGGAGTCAACTGCTTATAAATAGCATATATATATATATATATATATATATATGATATCGTCCTCCTTCTACTTACTTATCTATGTCTCAAATCTGCCTTTTCTGTCTGTCTTTACTCTCATTGTAGGGAGACTACTACTCCTACGGTCGGGAGATGTCGAGAGCAACCCGGGACCCCTCAAATATTACTGCCCTATCTGCCAAAAACAATTTGGACTAAACAGCATCCAGTGCATTAGATGCCTAGGATGGGTACACCAGTCCTGCTCACCATTCCGACCCCTCCCCAGATTCAATAAGGGCTACACTTGTGCAACCTGTAGCCCCCACACCACCAACCAAATCCCCCTTCCGACCAAACCTAATCCCCAAACACTCAACATACTAAGGCTTCCTGCATTATTCTCAGCACTATCAAGCAATCCAACTTAAATAACAAGCAAGCTGTAGTACAAACACTTTTTCCCAGAATAATCACTGGATACCAAACAACCCCCATCCAGCATGCATGACGAGACACATCTTTTTCCCATCCCTACCACTTGAAGATGGTAGGGACACAATTCTTCCAGAAAACACTCAATCCAACCCACCCATCTCCAACCCCTCCCGACACAGACTAAAATCCCCCCCTCCTCACCAGCCAAACTTTATAATGACATCTACAACAACATCTCCTCCCCCACCCCAAACAGGTCTTGGCTCTCTCACATCCATACACAATTAACTAACACATATCTACAAAATCGCCCCAATAACAATCTACTAAACACCCCATCCCCAAACATCTCCCCTAC
>JABUQX010075648.1:37500-47500 GCA_015478945.1 Trachelipus rathkii
TGCGACGCGCCATTACGAACGATCTAGTCAGATGATGCACGAAAACACACTGAATGTGCCTGGGTTGTTATCTTCTCAAAAGTCGATCCAGTTTAGACTGTCAATATGCCAGTGGTTCGCAAATGGGAAGAAAATGGAAATATTGTATGTATTTTGTTTAATTTATATATATATATATATATATATATATATATATATATATATATATATATATATATATATATATATATATATATATATATATATATATATATATATATATATATATATATATATATATATATATATATATATATATATATATGCGGATGATTTGGTTTTGTGTGGTGAATCTGAATAGAGTTTGAGAGGTTTGACAGGGTGTGTAAAAGGAGGGGTTTGAAAATAAACGTAGATAAGGGTAAGGTTATGGTTGTGAGTGAGGACTGCCCTCGGTGTGAAGTTATGTTAGATGGTGAGCAGCAAGTGTCTGAGTTTAAATATCTAGATATATTTTGGATGAAAAGGCAACGGATGATGCAGAGTGTAGTAGAAAGTTGTGAATGGCAGAAGGGTGGCTGGACATTAAATCCTTGGTGGATGTAAATGGACTAAGTCTGAGTGCGCTAGTCTCAAATGAGGGTATAGGAGTGAAACTATGGTCTGGAATAAGAGGTATAGATCTAAAGTTCAATGTGTTCAGATGAACAATCTTAGGGGCGTGTTAGGTGTGAGAAGAATTGACAAAATAAGGAATGAACGTATTAGAGTTGTGTGGTGCGAAGGAAGGGGGAAATGAGAGAATAAATGAGAGTACGTTGAGATGGTATGGTCATGTGAAAGGATGGATGATAGTCGGTTGGTTAAGCGGATGTATAGTGGTGAGTGTGCTGGAAATTAACCAGCTGGGAGACCGAAGGAAAAGTGGATTGAGTCAGTAATGGAATGCCATGAGCAGAGAAATGTAAGGTTGGCAGAGGCGAGAAGAAAGCAGCTGCAATACAAAGTTAATGAGGTTGTGGCCCACCTAAATAAGGATATGAACCCCACACAGACGAGATGCCATAGTGTGGTCCGTCTCGGTCCCGTGAAGCTCTAAGGATTTTCTGACTGTGACGAGTTCTCACTAAAGGTATAAGGGGCGGTAAAGCTGGGCTTTCTTTTCGACTTGCGTCATGTTCTTCTACTTTTCTGTTTGTGCATGCTACATGCTACCTACCCCCAGTCTTGGGAGAGAAGATGGGTTGGTACAGGCTGGGCTTTCTTTTCGACATTTGTCATATTCTTCTACTGCTTTTCTTTTTCCGATGCTTCTAGCGCACCTTACTCCCAATCTTGTGGGAGAGATAAAGAAAGAAAGAAAGAATTTATATATATTTCTTTCTTTCTTTCTTCTTTTTCTTTATCTATCTTTTTCCCAAGATTGGGAGTAAGGTGCGCTACAAGCACTGGAAAAGAAAAGTAAAGTAGGGAGAATAGCAGGATACAACAGTAAGAGCTCAGCCTTTACCGCCTCTGTACCACTAGTGAAAAACTGTCACAGACAGAAAATCCACCCTAGAGCTATGGGACCGCGACCCCCACCATGGTAAATCGTCAATGTAAGGGATCATCCTTGGCCCAGGTGGGCCACAAACTACCCCCTACAAAACCCCGCCATTCTCTCCTATCATGCACCTTATTCCTGCCTCTGCCAAACTCACATTTCTCTCCTTTCTGACACTGTTCACCACTTTTTCTTCGGTCTCCCAGCCGGTCGGTTCCCAACACACTCGCCACTATACATCCGCTTAACCAACCGACTATCATTCATCCTTTCCACATGACCAAATCCATCTCAACATACCTTTCATTTATTCTCTCATTTACCCCTTTCTTCTCACACCACACAACTCTCTAATAAGTTCATTCCTCATTTTATTAATTCTTCTCATACCTAACACCCTAACACGCCTCAAAGATTGTCCATCTGAACAATATTGAACTTTAGATCTATACTTCTTATCTCCAGACCAGGTCTGTTTACTATATTAATAACACAGGTAGTTAGCCATGCCTCTCATAAAACCCTAGCGCACTCAAGACTTAGTCCCTTTACATTCACCAACGATTTAATTACACCAGCAACCTTCCTGCCATTCACAACTTTCCTACTACACTCTGCATCATCCTTTCCCTTTTCATCCATATCCCAAATGTTTAAACTCAGACACTTGCTCCAGCTGCTCACCATCTAACATAACTTACACTGAGGACTGTCCTCACTTTACAACTATAACTCTTACTATCTACGTTTACTTTCAAACCCCTCCCTTTTACACACCCTACCAAGCAAATCTCTCTACCAATCCTCAAACTTTCTTCAGATTCGCCACACAGAACCAAATCAACTGCATATAATAGGTAGCAATCCTCCACTCTTCTTCAGAATTCTCCATCATTCCAACACCATTTCCTGCCATCCCCACCTCGAATTCTTTCATAACCCCATCCATATACAAATTGAATAACCAAGGAGACATAACACAACCCTGTCTCACTCCGCTATTAATCCTAAACCAATCACCATTGACACCATTTATTCTTACACACGCTTCACTATCGTCATACATACTTTTGATTCCATTCAGAAGCCTACCACCAACACCATATATCACTAATACCTGCCATAAAGCTTCCCTATTAACTCTATCATACGCCTGTTGAAAATCCATAAAACCTAAATATAATTTATTCTTCTTCTCCCTCATTTTCTCAATCATTTGTTTCAATGTAAAGATTTGATCCACACATCCTCTACCACTTCTAAACGCACCTTGTTCTTCACCAATCAGTCCTTCAGTCACTCGACGCACTCTTTCGACCAAAATACCAGCATATACCTTCCCTACAACACTCGATAAACTTATTTTCCCCTATAATTTCTACAGTTCCCCTTTTCTCCCTTACCCTTATATAAGGGTACTATTACCGCTCTTCTCCAATCCCTTGGAACTATACCCTCCATAAACGCTTTATTACACAACTTCCAAATCCAATCAATCATCATCTCGCCTCCGTTCTTGATCATTTCACCAGTAATTTCATCTATACCTGCAGATTTACCATTCTTCAACTTCACTCTACCCATTACCTCCTCCTTACTAATAACCTCATCCCCAAAATACCTATTCCTTCTTGCACCATCAAACCCACACACATTCACTAACACCTCATCATTACTGTTAATGCAGATTTTTGAAGTGTTCATTCCACACTCCCCACATCCATTTCATCAGTTACGAAAGCACCATCCCTATTCATTATTCTAAGCAGATTCCCCTTATTCTCATTCTTAACCTTTCGCGCTTCCTTCCAGAAGAGCTTCCTATTCCCTTGTATGTCCTCATTCATCCTCCTTCCAAACTGTTCATTTACCTCTTGTTTTCTCCTACGTATGCACCTTTTAGTATTTCTTTTTTCCTCCTTATATAATTCCAAGCATCTTTCTTTTGAAACTTCATCACTTGCTTTTAGTACATTCAACCACGCTTCTTTTTTACCTTTAACCGCTTTCATCACCTCTTCATTCCACCATTCGCTGTTAACATTCTTACTTCCTACTTTAGCACATCCACACTTCCTTTGCACTACTAACAATTGCTTCCTTCATTTGCCCCCATATTTGTTCAGTATCAACTTGTTCACATTCAACCGTTTTACTAGCGAGCGCTCTTACATACTTATCCTTATTGTCTTGCTCACTTAACTTCTCACTCTTAATTTTACCACCTCCTTTCGTATCACCTTCCTCTCCATCCAATCTCCCTTTTAATTTTACATAGAACAATATAATGATCCGATAATCCCATTCCTAAACCCTCACTGATTTAACATCCAACACATACTTCAACATCTCCTTCTTCACCAACACTAAATCAATCATACTTTTCACTTCGATACCATCTCTACCTACACCAACTCTAGTATACTTATGGATACTCTTGTGTTTAAAGAAAGTATTACTTACACACATACCTCTCTCTTCACAGAAATCAATCACCTTCCTACCATTCTCATTTTCTCCCGCCACCCCAAAACCACCTGTTATACCATCCCTTTTTTGATCACCTATCCAACCATTCAGGTCCCCCAACACTATCAATCTAAATCATAAATATATATATATATATATATATATATATATATATATATAAATATATATATATATATTATATATATATATATATATATATATATATATATATATATATATATATATATATATATATATATATATATATATATATATATTGTGCATATATTTTGAATTTCTAGTACACTATTATTATTATTCGCTTTTTAATTTTTATAAAAGTATTAATATATTAATGGTCCATAAAACAATCCTTGAGTAAGAAATCAAAGGATTGTTTATTGAACTTTTGTTTTAATATTTCGCTTACAAACTCCAGGCACAATTGAAGAAGGTAAGCTCTAAATTATCAGATTTGATTTCCCAGGAAAAATGTCTGGTAGTAGTAGTAGTACTTTGTAGGATTTACAACGTCATTAGGAATTAACGATGTTTTTATTGAAAATATATCAATTCCTGATGGTACTTACAATTCCTTGCTTACAACAGTTTATTTGCCATTTTAATTTTAACAATTTATTTAACGTCATGTGAAATATAATTTGCAAGTTGCAAATTATATATCGCGTGACGTAATAGAAAAATAGAAAAATAAAAAAATAAAAATCAGACAATGATTTTTTATGAAAATATATCAATTCCTGATGGTACTTACAAGTGCCTACAACAGTGGTGAGTTGCCAAAATTTTAACAAACGGTTGTCTGCTTTGTCACAAGAATTAACTACCTGTTCACCAAATCGTCTCCAGCTCACCACAACCTACAGTCATTTTTTCTTGGAAAGTTTCCTCACGATGGTTATAAAATATCACATATGAATATATGAATTGCAAAAAATTTCCCATTGCACGCTTTTTTCCAGCTTTATATTTGTATAAATCAGTTATAAAGTCGGTGCCTTGTATACTGCAATATGCAAAACGAGGATGGAACTTAAGAATTGGTCAGAGACTGACACAAAAGAAATTGCAGTTTGTAAATTTTTTTTCTAATTAATTAATTACAATTTACGGTATAGTTTATTATCACACTAATTTCAATACCCACAAATCACTAAAAACAGCAAACATTTACAATTTGCAACAGTATCTCCTTTTCTGACATACAAAATTCACATTTTATTTTGCTTCTAGCGCAGAAGGTCGGCCCATCTGGATTTAAAAGCACGCCCATCGATGGCGAGAATAAAATCAGCTGGGCGAGTATGGCTTGATATCAAACCCAAATAATCTGCTTAATTATTCCAATTGGTTAGCATAATATATATATAATTCAATTTTCCCTGGCCAAGAACTTACTCCCTATAGGTAATGAACCCCCAAATGATGGAACAGAGGTTCGGTAGCTTCATTATATATATATATATATATATATATATATATATATATATATATATATATATATATATATATTTTTTTTTTTATATATATATATATATATATATATAGAGAGATATATTTCAATATATATTATAGATATAAATGAATATATATATATATATATATATATATATATATATATATATATATATATATATATATATATATATATATATATATATATATATATATATATATATATATATATATATATATATATATATATATATAAAATTTTTATGCTCTCTTCGCCTTGCACTAGATGTGGGATAGGGTGCACGGAAATAGAATAGTTGAGTAACAAAGCATGACGTAACTCGAAAGGAAAGTCAACCCCCCAACCCCATACCCTTATGTGAGAGCTCGTCTCAGTAAAAAAAAAAAAAATCCACCCAATGCCTTCACAAGACCGTGACAGACCCTCACTGTGGTGTTTCGTCAATGGAGTGTTGTAGGGAAGATATATGCTAGTATTTTGATTGAAAGAATGCGTCGTGATGGAGAACTGATTGGTGAAGAACAATGTGTATTTAGAAGTGGTAGAGGATGTGTAGATCAAATTTTCACTTTGAAACAAAGTTGATTGAGAAAATAAGTTAAAAGAATAAACTGTGCTTAGGTTTTATGGACTATAAACTGTACTTATGTTTTATGGACTTGCAGCATGTGGATGACAGGATTAATAAGGAATCTTTGGGGCAGCTGTTAGTCATATATGGTGTTGGTGGTAGGCTTCTGAATGGAATCAAAAGTATGTATGACGATAGTGAAGCGTGTGTAAGAATAAGTGGAGTTGAAAGTTAATGATTTAATATTAATAGTGGAATGAGGCAAGGATGTGTTATGCCTCCTTGTATATGGATGGGGTGATGAAAGAATTAAAGGTAGGGATGGTAGAGGAAGATGTTAGACTGATGGAGAAGGTAAGAGAGTGGAGGGTGCCCTGCTTATTGTACGCTGATGATTTGGTTTTGTATGACGAATCTGAAGAGAGTTTGAAAGGATTGGTAGAGGAGGGATTTGAAAGTAAATGTAGATAAGAGTAATGTGGATGACGAGCAATTGGAACAAGTATCCGAATTTGAATATTTATGATATGTTAGATGGAAAGGGAACGGATGATGCAGAGTGTAGTAGGAAAGTTGAGAATGATAGGAAGGTAGCCGATGCAATTAAATTCTTGTGGTTACAAAGGGACTAAGTCTTGAGATCCCTAGGGTTTTGCATGAGGGTATGTTGTTACCTGTGTTAATGTATAGTAGTGGAATAAGTGGTATAGATATAAGGTACAATCTGTTCATATTGACAATCTTAGGGGCGTGTTAGGTGTGAGAACTGATAAAATTAGCAATGTACGTGTTACATAGTTGTGGTGTGAAGAAAGACGTAAATGAGAGAATAAACGAAACTGTATTAAGATAGTTTGGTCATGTGGGAAGCATGGATGATAGTAGGTTGGTTAAGCAGGTGTATATTGGTGAATGTGCTGGGAATCGACCGGATAGAAGACCGAAGAAAAAGTGGATTGAGTCAGTAATGGAAAGTATGAAGGAAATGAATGAGTTTGGCAGATGCGAGTAGAAAGGTGCATAATAGGAGTGAATGACGTTTTTGTTTTTTTTTGTGACTGACGAGCTCTCGCTTAAGATTTTGAAGGTATACTTTATTTCAACTTACGTTATGCTCTTATACTTAACTATCCAATATTCCGTGCATGTTACGCACCCCTACCCCATAGCTAGTGGGAAGAGAAGGGAGGATAAAGAAAGAAGGAAAATGTTTTAACGTTCTCACTTTTTTCCCCCTAGGTCTACACAAAGTGTTTTTCCGATTCGCCCCATGTGGCACATTACCTAAAACACAAGAGGGAGTACGAAGATGAATTGACGGCCTTTTTAGAAAAAGTCGGCATGCTTTCTTCAGCTAAAGACAGAGCCGTTTTGTCTTAATTAAAACATTTATTGCTTTAGATGTTGAGAAGAGTATTTAAAATTATAAGATCAAATTTTTGAATGTATAAATATTCTGTTTATGTAAGATCTCCAAAAAAAAAATAAAAAATAAAAAAAAAACAATATAATATATATACGTGGTTTTCAGATAATATGATATACATATATATATATAAAATATATATATATATATATATACTATATATATATATATATATATATATTATATATATATATATATATAATCGAATTAATAAAATCCGCCGGCAAGGGGGTATTTGAATTCCTTAGTTGCGGGTGTATATACTACTTGGGTGAATTAACCTGGAACAATAGCATAGTGACAAGAATAAATACTTGGGGGATTTCGTGCGTCCATCCCAGCCCAGAATAGTAAGGGCGAGCGCTATGTATCACATACAAATTCCTTAATCATTTCTCTATCCCTTTTAGCGTGGTTTTCCATAATGGTCTTAAGTCTTTGAATCCTCACCTCACTTCACTTCTCTTCGCCATTCATTCTTTTTTTAATTCCCACTCATAAGTCCCTTTAAGTACTCTGTACGTACTTTCTCCTTTAGAGGGAAGGATAATCCTCCCTTTCCCCCCCCCCGTCACAGTCCATTGGGCCCCCTCTCGGCGCTCTCTTCCGCGCTGGGTCTTCAGTCCGAACACTCATTTTTTCCTCGTGATGAAGGGTTAAAGCTAAGATCCTGTCTTTTATGTTCGCCTATGAACTTGGGCCCGGCCAATTGAAGAAATCTGAACCTTCGGAGTTACAACGGCGGATGGGACGTCCGTTGCCGCACTTGTGGTGTTAATAATCTCGGACTCTGGCGTGTAAGTTATGTAGGTTTCCGTTTGGGATACACGGAAGTAAATCGACGTAGAGTTCCTGGAGGCTCTTCCGAGGCCACATCCGCAGCCTACCTTGCGGAGTGGGGTCCGGAAAGTTGTGCGAGTCTGAATTGTGACCTGTTGTGGGAAGGACTGCCCCTCCCTATTAAATATACGCTTTTCCGGTCCATCCTATTATTAACTATGTTTCATTTGTTTTATTTGCTTATCTATGGAGACGCAGTCTGTGGTTAAACTTCTATGAAAATGGCTTGTTAAGATAATACATTACATCAAGGCGTGCACAAATACAAACCGTCAGGCACCCCACCTCGGTTCCTTCTACTCCAGCGGGTGTTTCCGCTTTTTTTTCCTCCTACTACTGAAAGTCCTTGCTGAGCAAAGAACTCTTATTCTTAGCGATGCACTCGAAAAAGCTTTAGGAGTTGAAGACTCCCTCCCCCTAGTCACGTTCAAAGTTAGTTTAACCTAGCCATCTTTAAGGTCCCCGGATGACATTCGACAAGGTTGCTTCCCATCAACTGATTATTACCGACTAGGCTTTCGGTCTTAGTGGCACGAGTGATCAGCGAGGGACGAAACTTAAATATAAATTCGAACATTGGTGAGTGTTCTTGCACGCCTCTCTGTATTGGCTACACCAATATCACTCACATTGCACGCCTCTCTGTATTGGCTACACCAATATCACTTACAGCCACTACATGTCACGGGACCCTCATATCTTCATTGTTCCAAACTGAACCCCATCCTACTTCATGGTCCATAACACCTAAGAGGTTATCCCAGATCTTATATGAATCTTCCCACTTTAACTAACTTTTCTCTCTTATCTTCAAGAACTGAATATTTTTTTTTATAACATTTCATTTTGTTATGTAATATTAGGACTATTTTTAATGCAAGGACATCTTTTTATTCATTTCACCAACCAGATTTTATTTGACATCTCAAATATGTATGAGCCAGGACCCGCCCATGGAGTTTAATTAATTATTCAACCCATTGTTGCGGCTTCTCTGTGGTCCGTAGTGGATCTTGTACATGAACTCAAAAAAAAATTATATATTAGTCACGTATTCATTTTAGCATACGTTTTTATTTAATGTATATTGTATAACTTATTTAATTCTCCTTTTGAAGAGTTACCTTCTTTGAATCTTTTTAGATTAAAGTTTACTGTCACTTTAGTCTTAGTAGTACATTTTTTTTAGATATTAAAAGCATATGTTGGTATTATTAAATAGCTTGGATGTTACGAGAATTGGTAATTTTATAAAGTTAGCACTACATATTTCATTCCAGTATTTAACTCCAATCAAAATACCACAATTTAAATACTAATTCTATATAATTGAAATTGTAAGTACGAAAAAAAAATCTATATCCGGAACGTGGTTTTAATTTACCTATATAGACTACTATTTCCACAAATTAGTACTTATGGTAATATTGTTGCCAGTAAAATTAACCTTTTAGTGTAAAGCCAGTGTGAAAGCTGAAAAAATTCCCTCATACGAAGCAAATAACTCTCCTGAAGAAAAGTGCTGAAGTTATAAGAGGTGACAGAAGTTACTCGAGTATTGAAGTTTAAAAATAACACGATAATTATAAACTAGTTTCAAGAGTATCTATTTACACTTCAATTTATCCATGATAAAGGTGAATCCAACTTTATTCCAATGTCCACAAACAA
>JABUQX010075648.1:50000-56633 GCA_015478945.1 Trachelipus rathkii
TCAGACAACGCGCGCAGTGTTTGATGATTGGCTCGGTGTCGATAGATCTCGAATAACAAAGATTGAAAGGCTACACGGCCTCGCAATTTAGCAGTGGTGGAGTATGATGGAGAATTAGTAGTGCGGCTGGAATGTGGATAGCATGAGAGTGGAGAAAGGAAGAGGGGATAGAGTATGAGAGGAGTGTTGCAAAAATAATATGATGAGTTATACGCGTAAGAGTAATGAAATGCTAGTGGTAGGACTTGAGATAGGTAGTAGAGTGCGCTCTTAGATATAACGATAGGTTGAATATTGTTTCCAAGTTTTGAAGAGTGGTCAAGGTGATTAGTAGTGGGTTCAGCCTGACACTGTAAATCGATACTGTGCAGAGCGCGATACACGTGTTGGAGTAGGAGGATTCGGAGGAGTGTTCGAGGCGAGATAATCTACGATCCGACTCGTTCTGCGATGTTGGTGTCTGTACGTAACAGGAGCCTATTGACAGAATGATTGAGTTCTTTGGCCGGAGACACTGGTATAATGAGTTAGAGAAACTAGGAAGTATGATCAAAAGCGACTGGTAATATGAAGAACATGCTAGGTTTTGAGCCAGGCTGCGCCGGACGCCAGAGGTAATAGAATGGTAGGTAAGAGTGTAAATAGATTTTAAACTGTGAAGAGAGAAGAAATCTACATTTTAAGTAAGATAAATTAACTTTATTATTTAAACACAAAGATGATATCTCACAATAAGTATTAACAGTAGAGTGGAGTGTAAGGTAGAGATGTGAGTTAATCGAAGATGAGAATATAGTATTGATTTGAATTTAGTGATTATTGGATGAATAATAGAAGGTAGTATGTTGAAGTATAATATGTGTATGGTATGTTAATATCAGATTGGGGTTTATGGAATTAGAATTATCTGAGATATCATTATTAGTTGTATCTATGGTTAAAAATTATTAAGTTAGTGGGAGGCTTGGATGGAAGGAAGGTGATACGAAAAGATTAATTTGTAAATAAATTATAAGAGATTTTTTTTGTAAAATTAAAGCAAATGATAATAATAAGTATGAATTAATATGTATGTAAGTAAGTCGACTTACGTACTAGTAAAACGGTATGAAATGTGATACATAAAGTTGATTAATGAGAACAAAATAATCTGGTAGTGGAGTAGCAAAATGATAGGAAAGCATTGTTAGTTTATAAGTTAGTTCAATAAGGAAAAGTATGAGTGTGATGTTGATAATAGATAAGGTATAAGTAAGATGTTAACAGTGAAATCGCGTTGGTATGGAGTGTAGAGAGAGTGTTAGATATGAAGCATGGACGGAAATTAAAGGTAAAAAAGAAGCGTGGTTGAATGTCAATTCTATACCAAAGTCAATTTGTAATGAGTTGCTACTTCACTAAATAAAGTTAAAGATTTTCGCTTAGGGATATAAAATACTATAGTATGTAGATCTAAGGTTCATATCTCATCTGTGGTTCGTACGTACCGAAGTAGCATGGTAGATATATCAAAAAGAGTTGACTTATAAATTATAAACATGTTATGTGAAGGAAAAGCGAATCAAATATTGGTGGAAAATCTTTTACAAGCCAAATGAGAAAGAGGGATAAGATGATCTGAGAAAAATAAGAAGGAAACACCAATCGGCAATACGGATTTATAATGGAATAGGAGTGGTGTTGCTGTTCGTAACTGATTGAATCCGTAACGTTGATGTATTGTAGTAGGAGTGTTGGATAAAACAAACATTAACGACGACTAATCTCTGCTCATCTATATAAAAATTGGATATCAAGTTAATGAAAGTATAAGAGGAGATTTAGTTGTAAAGTCTGACAATTTGTTTTGTTTAGTGGGTTTTAGAATGGTGCCATATAGGTAATTAGAGTAATTTTTTTGTCGCCCGGAATGTCACGGATTTATAATGTAGTTAACCGGACTGGAGAATTGGATGATGAAGTTTGGAAGGTAATGATAAATCTGGCTGGAGGTTATTTCGAGAATTACTGGGTGAGGAATGACAACGAAAGAGGAGTAGAGCGAGATGGGTGATTGCATTGGACTTTGGAAGGTTGTATATAATATTGCGTTATTAGTACGAGGGTTATTGTGCCAGAGGCGATTTGGCAGGAGAGTCGTTTAATGAGTCCCTTTTATATGGGGTAAAGGTGGACGGATGAATAATTAGTGGAAATGTAGAAATCTTATAGGGGAGGACTAAGATATATACTGGAGATAGTTTGTAGGGCAGAGATATATTGCTGGTTAATTTGTCGGTTGGTCGAAAGCAGTGGGAGAAGTTTATGACGGAGAGGTGGACGATTGTGTTTGAATGTACTAGAGATTGGCCGTCATTTTTACGGGGAAGTGGTAGAAGTGTATGTGTTGAGATCAACTAGATCCACTTTACCGATTGACATAAATTAGATTTGAGAGAGATTGGAGCGAGAAAGATAGAAATAATACGATGTATGTTAGCTGGCTTTTTATGTCTGAGTTTGTTGTACTAACCAGGGCGGGTGAGGGATAGAGATTTAATAGGGATAAGCGCGATTAGGGAAGGCCGTTAGATTGATATATTTTGGTGTTGTGCGTGGCGTAGGTCTTTCTGAATGTGTGATATGCGAGAATAGTATTAATGATTATGATACGTCTATGTTTGTAAAAGCGATGATAGTAAGTATATGTATTATGAGTCTCACAACTGAGTTGATGGTTTCTATGACGAATTTTTAATTGCCGATCAGGAGCTGGAGCAGCTGTGGGCACTTAGCAGGACTAGTCACAAGCCAGTAGAATTGGTCTCGCGGAAGTTACCGGGAACAGTCTTGTGTAGAATAGCTTAAGTTTTCGAGACTTGTGCTATTTTTTAGTGGGTATTAATTGGACAATATTATAAAGGGAAAAAAGTGTTTGCTTTTCTTTAATATATATATGATAGATATATTATATATATATATATATATAGTTATATAGTATGATAGATAATATATATATATAATATATATATAATATATATATTATATATATATATATATATATACTATATATTATATATATACTGGTAACTAAGCGAGGTAGTGGGTTTCCAAGAACTCTCCAAAGCTAGCGTAGTTCGTAACCTCGGTAAGTTACTGAATACAACTGCTATATATATATATATAATAATGCAAATTGTTGGTTACGTGATAAACACCTTTTGCCAGTTTCCCATGAATAACGTTGCTAGTCTATAAAATTTTACTTTTTGAGGATTCTTTTTACTGATGTCTCTTTGTTCGGAAACGTCATTTCCCAAGTCATACAGTTCGGTTTTGCATCTCTATATATTATATATATATATATATTATATATATATATATAATATTGTCCAAAGTTTATTTACTTTTCCATTTCGGGAAATGGTGCTTCTATTCCTTAATCAAATAAAAGTAAATTTTTTTAGTAGTTACTTTATGAAGAAATTCCTATGATCTGATCCTTTACATATGGTAATGACCTACAAAGCGACTATTTTTCTATGCCTTTGCAAATTATTTTTTTCAACAAGAAATTGCACTTGACAATCTAAACTCTCAAATGTATTTTTATAATTACAGAAATAGGAGAGAATTCATCTTTGAAGAATGATTTGCAGTGCATTTCCTATATATTATTTTCCCTTATTAAATAAGTAATTGCAGTAATTTTGTTTGTGGACATTGGAATAAAGTTGGATTCACCTTTATCATGGATAAATTGAAGTGTAAATAGATACTCTTGAAACTAGTTTATAATTATCGTGTTATTTTTAAACTTCAATACTCGAGTAACTTCTGTCACCTCTTATAACTTCAGCACTTTTCTTCAGGAGAGTTATTTGCTTCGTATGAGGGAATTTTTTCAGCTTTCACACTGGCTTTACACTAAAAGGTTAATTTTACTGGCAACAATATTACGGTAGGTAAAAATCGGTTGAGACAGCTGTCTATATAGGTAAATTAAAACCACGTTCCGGATATAGATTTTTTTTTCGTACTTACAATTTCAATTATATAGAATTAGTATTTAAATTGTGGTATTTTGATTGGAGTTAAATACTGGAATGAAATATGTAGTGCTAACTTTATAAAATTACCAATTCTCGTAACATCCAAGCTATTTAATAATACCAACATATGCTTTTAATATCTAAAAAAAATGTACTACTAAGACTAAAGTGACAGTAAACTTTAATCTAAAAAGATTCAAAGAAGGTAACTCTTCAAAAGGAGAATTAAATAAGTTATACAATATACATTAAATAAAAACGTATGCTAAAATGAATACGTGACTAATATATAATTTTTTTTTGAGTTCATGTACAAGATCCACTACGGACCACAGAGAAGCCGCAACAATGGGTTGAATAATTAATTAAACTCCATGGGCGGGTCCTGGCTCATACATATTTGAGATGTCAAATAAAATCTGGTTGGTGAAATGAATAAAAAGATGTCCTTGCATTAAAAATAGTCCTAATATTACATAACAAAATGAAATGTTATAAAAAAAAATATTCAGTTCTTGAAGATAAGAGAGAAAAGTTAGTTAAAGTGGGAAGATTCATATAAGATCTGGGATAACCTCTTAGGTGTTATGGACCATGAAGTAGGATGGGTTCAGTTTGGAACAATGAAGATATGAGGGAAACGTGACGGGTAGTGGCTGTAAGTGATATTGGTGTAGCCAATACAGAGAGGCGTGCGCTGTAAGTAATATTGGTGTAGCCAATACAGAGAGGCGTGCAAGAACACTCACCAATGTTCGAATTTATATTTAAGTTTCGTCCCTCGCTGATCACTCGTGCCACTAAGACCGAAAGCCTAGTCGGTAATAATCAGTTGATGGGAAGCAACCTTGTCGAATGTCATCCGGGGACCTTAAAGATGGCTAGGTTAAACTAACTTTGAACGTGACTAGGGGGAGGGAGTCTTCAACTCCTAAAGCTTTTTCGAGTGCATCGCTAAGAATAAGAGTTCTTTGCTCAGCAAGGACTTTCAGTAGTAGGAGGAAAAAAAAGCGGAAACACCCGCTGGAGTAGAAGGAACCGAGGTGGGGTGCCTGACGGTTTGTATTTGTGCACGCCTTGATGTAATGTATTATCTTAACAAGCCATTTTCATAGAAGTTTAACCACAGACTGCGTCTCCATAGATAAGCAAATAAAACAAATGAAACATAGTTAATAATAGGATGGACCGGAAAAGCGTATATTTAATAGGGAGGGGCAGTCCTTCCCACAACAGGTCACAATTCAGACTCGCACAACTTTCCGGACCCCACTCCGCAAGGTAGGCTGCGGATGTGGCCTCGGAAGAGCCTCCAGGAACTCTACGTCGATTTACTTCCGTGTATCCCACGGAACCTACATAACTTCACGCCAGAGTCCGAGATTATACACCAAAGTGCAGGACCGTCTCCTCCGCCGGTTAACTCGAAGGTTCAGATTTTCTACAATTGGCGGCCCAGTCATAGGCGAACAAAAGACCAGATTTTAGCTTGTACCCTCATCCACGAAGAAATGAGGTGGACTGAAGACCCATGCGGGAAGAGACGCCGGAGGGCCCAATGGACTGTGACGGGGGGGGGGAAAGGGAGGATATCCTCCATTTCAAGGGGGAAAGTACGTACAGAGTACTTAAAGGGACTTATGGAGGGATTAGAACAAAAAAAGAGAGAGACAGAGATGAAGGAGGAGGATTCAAAGATATAGACAATATGAAAAACTAAGGGATAGAGA
This sequence comes from Trachelipus rathkii, assembly GCA_015478945.1. Taxonomy (NCBI): domain Eukaryota; kingdom Metazoa; phylum Arthropoda; class Malacostraca; order Isopoda; family Trachelipodidae; genus Trachelipus; species Trachelipus rathkii. The sequence goes on from JABUQX010075648.1 coordinate 55,762, forward strand.
AAAGATTAAAGGATTTCGTATGTGATAAGTGCACTTACTATTGCTGGGGCTGGAGGGACGCACGAAATCCCCCAAGTATTTATTCTTGTCACTATGCTATGTTCCAGGTTATTCACCAAGAGTATAACACCGCAACAAGAATCAATACCCCCTTGCGGGGATTTTATTTATTTATATATATACATATATATATATATATATATAATATGATTATATATAAATACTATATATATATATATATATATATATATATTATATTATATTATATATATATATATATATATATATATTATATTGTTTTTTTTTTATTATTTATTTTTTTTTGGTGATCTTACATAAACAGAATTACAATATACCATTCACAAAAAAATTTGATCTTATAATTTTAAATACTCTTCTCAACATCTAAAGCAATAAATGTTTTAATTAAGACAAAACGGCTCTGTCTTTAGCTGAAGAAAGCATGCCGACTTTTTCTAAAAAGGCCGTCAATTCATCTTCGTACTCCCTCTTGTGTTTTAGGTAATGTGCCACATGGGGCGAATCGGAAAAACACTTTGTGTAGACCTAGGGGGAAAAAAGTGAGAACGTTAAAACATTTTCCTTCTTCTTTATTCCTCCCTTCTCTTCCCACTAGCCTATGGGGTTTAGGGGTGCGTACATGCACGGATATTGGATAGTTAAGTATATCAGAGGGCGGATAAAGTAAGTTGAAATAAAGTATACCTTCAAAATCTTAAGGCGAGAGCTCGGTCAAGACAAAAAAAAAAAAAAAAAACGAGCTTCCACAAGACAGCAACGAACTATCACCTCACTGTAGTCTCTCGTCAATGTGGGGTTCATCCCCTGGACAAAACGACAACCAATACCCC
>JABUQX010075649.1:7500-22500 GCA_015478945.1 Trachelipus rathkii
TTGACCTTTAATGAGTAACTTAACAGTGGCAATGTGCTTCCCTTCGTTTCACTGGCACATTAACCTTACATGAAGGAAACATATGAGAGTATCCAGCTTATGTTGCCAAAAAAAATTAAGTATGAGGATTATATGTGGAATTTGTGGTTATCGTCGTGTCACTAACTTGGAATGCAGCTGGATTATCCCAAAATTTTTTATTTTCTTTGCGAGTGGGACAGTCTGGATAAGATAAATCATTATAAGATGAAAGTGTGGCCAAAACGATCTATGACTCCAGGAGAGAAAAATGTCATCAATCCTCCCATTGTTGACTTTAATAAAATTTATATGCCTTCCTTGAATATTAAGCTATGATTGATGAAAAAATTCGTGAAAGGTATGGGTAGAACTGGTAATGGATACACATATTTAAAAACTAAATTTCAAAGAATAAGTGACTCTTAAATCAAGGAAAGTAATTTTATTGGGCCACAGATTAGGGAGCTGATGACCGACCAAAAGTTTGAGTAAAAGCTTAAAGATGTTGAAAAAACTGCATGACTGTCATTTAAGAAAGTTTGTAGAAACCTTTTGGGGAACCACAGAACAAAGAGCTATTCTGACATTATGAAAGAGCTACTGACACCATACAAGGCCTTGGAATACAATATGAGCCTAAAAATCCACTTCTTCGACTCTCACTTGAACTTCACCCCTGAAAATCTTGGGGCAGTCAGTGACGAACATGGCGAGAGGTTTCACCAGGACAATTTTAGTTTTGAAACCCGGTACCAAGAAAAGGTAAGCACTTCTATACTGGCTGATTAATGTTTTTACAAAAAAAAAGTGCTTACCAGAAGCAAAATACCGTAGGATATCATATACCTCCATATTTTAGAGGTGAGTTTTAATTTAAAATTTTCTCTATTTCTAAATTTATTTAGCACATTTGATTGAAAATTTAAATATGCTTTCCCAGAAAAACTATGGGTGACAGAAAAAAACTGAAAACATATTTGAAATCAGCGGCGGAAAAAACGGTATGAAAATTAACTTATCTCAGTTTGTGGGACAATGTTTTTGAAATTTTGTTGACCATTGTTATCAATATATGTGCATAATTAATAAATTTTAAAAATAAATTCAAGCAATCTAGATCAATTATACCTGCAAATGTTTTCTCGGAGACCTTTTTATGGTGTTTAGATGATTCTCTAGAATTCTTAAGTATATTCCTGTTTCAATTAATCTGCAAAGCTTAGAACTAATTGGGTTTGTCAATGGTGAGTGCTTTTTAAATAAAAAGACTAAATACCCTTGCCAAATCTGCAAGTAGCAATATAACCTTAAAATATTTAAATAAAAGAAACGTAGAGTATAAAGGATATTTAAGTTCAACAATTAGATAAATGTGAGAGCATATATTCTAATTTGCAATTCTTCAGTTTCTGTGTAAATCTATATAAAACGGAAAAATTGATGGAGAAAGACATCTTACGAAATTAGGTAACGACTCGGGTGACTAGATGCAAACTTAGGAAGTTTCTGGTGTGGAAAACAAGGAATAAATAAAAGAGATAGTGAATTATACTATGCTGTATTTTAGAAAATAAAGATATAAATTTATTTTTTAAAATCTTTCAGATTATTAGAAAATTTTGTATTAGTTTAAAAATGTAAGAATTGAAGTTAAGAGATAGGGGTAATAAATTAAAAGGAGTGAGAATTTTTATTTTTTATACGAAGGATAGTGAAAATGTAACATGAAAGAAATAAAATGTGTTGAACAAATGTTAACAAAGTTTGTTGGAAGTGGGAATAAATTTTTTTCAGGCAGAAAATTTAAAATATTGAAAGAATAGATAAATGCTGAAAAAAAAGTTTATTAAAATTAAAAAAAAGTTATTACCACTGTTAATATTACAGACTAAATTGCACATAAAAGTGTAAAAAAAACATAGAAGAGAAACAAGATAAAAAAGCGAGAGCTGAGTCCAAATAGGATTAAATAGGAGAGAGCTGCTAAAGCCATAACTTATAGAAAAAAAGGAGGAAGGTAATATGTACTTAACAGATTAATTAGTATGTTCGTTAAATTGCGTTGAAGGGAAGGTTTGGATATCTGAGAATTATTGCCTTTTCCGAAATATCCGAGGAGTTTTGCCCTTTTCGAGAGGAAATAAATCTAACTCCTTGTGAATACATTTATTCACAACTGATTGTAAAATTTATAGAAATAGTGTAAACGTGACATTGGTTAGGAATATAAGATTTTTTATAAAACATATTCCTTACAACAGAAATTGACGTTGACTCTGCTTGCATAAAAAACACTAAAGTGAAAATATTTATTTATGTGCATCATAAGTATAATTTCGTATGGCTATAGAGTTTTTAATCGAGAGTGATAAAGATTTATAGTATGAACAATTGCATTTATTATAAACGAATTAGAATCGAAAATACAACTGATAGTTTTGTGCTTCTAAAAGATGATATATTTATAAATTTGAAAATCACAAGCTTAAAATTGATTTTCTCTTCGACAGGTTTCAGGTAGAAAGAGAATTTATTCTAAATTAAAGATAAAAGAGCAGCTTATGTAGTGCAGAAGAAATGTAAAGAGATAGATGAAACATTGGTCGTTGACAGATGACAACAAAGCACACTTTCTTTGATTAAAACCACTAAGGTCATTTAATTTATAAGTTTCATTTCACTAAAATGAAAAAGCTTCAGCATTTTGTTAAAATTACTAAATAATTCATTAAGATTTTCCTACCTTTTCTTTAAGAACGTAAGTTTGTTCTGTAATATTGAAATTCTTTTGGATATAAAAAAGATACATGTGAGCATCGACATAGACATGATGATTTGTTTGAACGGATTCAATAGATTTAGCGTAATCAATATCAGTATATGGGAAATAGTCCAATTTTTTTCCAATTATTCGTAAATCTTCATTTGGGGAAGTTAAGAGTTTTTCTTGCATGTCTCGACTTACTAAAAGTAATTTTGCAACTCTGAAATGTAAAGAAAAGTTGGTTACTAATATTTTTAAATGTTTAAATTCTGTATGAGAGAGCATCCCTATATTTGGGGATGAAAGAGTACCAATAACGTACGTTCTTCTTAACGTAAGAAGCGACTAAAAGAACAGAGTAAGTTAGGTTGGGGCTCCTCTACTTCTTATTTATACGCTAAGAGGGTCAATGCATACCTAAGACCTGGTCGTGATCCTCTTGCCAAATGATTGTGTATCTATCAGAGAATCTGTGTGAAATATCAACGAACTTGGAAATTTATAGAAATAATTTGTGATGAAAAGAGAGGTGAGGTAATGTATGTATTTAGGAAAGGTAAATTTGATCTTTTGATGTGACTGAAATAAAGATGAAAAGAAATAGTGAGGACGAGTGTTGGTGGGGCGATACATTTGTGCTGGAGTGGATAGGAGTGAGAAGGGGAGAAAAGTAGTTCCAATTTTGATCATTAATTTGTAGCACAAATCTATGGTAAATTTTGATTGTCTGAGAAATAGAATATTAATAATTAAACTTAAGTTCGAAAAGACTAAGACATGTGTAGTTGTAACATGTGAATTTAAGGTGTATGTGGAAGAGAGTGAGAGATTTTATTAAACGATATGAATGATGCTTTGGACAGGGTAAGTGATGGCTTCGAAATAATTGTGCTGGACGACTTAGAATAGCTGGATAGATGATCAAAAGAGGGATGGTATAAAAGATGCCTTTGAGGTTGCGGGAAAAATGTGAGAATGATGTGAAGGTGAGAAAATGAGAATGGTAACAAGATATACATTTCAGCGAGGAGAGAGATATGTTTGTTAGGATTGCATGTCCATCCATAAATATATGAGTGTTAGTGTTGGAAGACATGGTATTGAAGTGATGAGTATGATTGATTTTGTGTTGATAAAGATGTGGAATCATGTGATGGATGTTAAATTAGTGAGAAGGTTGGAATGGAAATATCAGATCAAAATGCTGCTTCATGTAAAAAAACTAGCGAGATCATGGATAGAGAGGGAAAAAAAGGGAAGGAAGTGAACAGAATTAGGAGTGAGAAGTTAAATAAACACATTTGTAAGGAAAATAATGTGAGAGCATTTGCAAATAAGTTAGTTGGATGTGAAAAATATGAAACGAAGAAAACCTGAACGTAAATGAAGGAAGCTTTGTTAGAAGTGCAAGTGAAGTATGTGGAGGTGCTAAAGTTGGAAGTAAGAATGAAAATAGTGAATGGTGGAATGAAAAGGTGATAGCAGCGGTACAAAGAAAAAATACATGCGTGGTTGAATGTAATAAACGCAAGTGATGTGTACTCGAAAGAAAAGTGTAAGAAAGTATATAGGGAGGAAAATAGGAAGCTAAAAGTTGCATACGTAAGAGAAAAAGGAGGTAAATGAACAGTATGGAAGGGGGATGATTAGGAATCTACAAGGGTATAAGATGTTATTTTGGAGGAAAGTACAAAAGGTTAAAAAAGAGAGCAAGAGGAATCATAGAATATTAAAGAAAATGCTTTCATGACTGCTGAAATAAATAAATGTGCATAAATTGTGGAGGGAGTATATCGAAAACCTGCATAGCATTGTCCGTGATGAAGAGGTGATAGTGAATGTGCGTGAGTTTGATGGTGTAAGGGCGTATTTTCGGGATGAGGTGATTAGTAGGGAAAAGTAAATAGGTAGCGTAAAAAAATTGAGGAAAGATAAGTCAACAGGTTTAGACTGAACTACTTGAGAAATGATAAAGAATGAATATATTATTGTTTTAGATTGGATTTGAAAGTTGTGTAACAATACCTTTGTAGATGATGTAGTTGTGGAAAACTGGAGGAGAGCAGACATGAAGAAATGGTGATAAGAGAAACTATTGAAACTATAAGGTAATTGGTTTATAGATTTTTGTAGGAAAGATGTTCGCTGGTATTTTGGTTGAAAGAGTACTTTGAGGGATTTTAGGGGTTGATTGTTGAAGAACAAGGTGCTTTTTCAAGTGGTAGAGGATGTATTAATCAATTTTTATTTTGAAGAAAATGAGTAAGAAAATGGGAGAGAAGATGAGGAAACTTTATTTAGGTTTCATGGACTTATGACAGAAATAATATTGAAGCTCTTTTGTAGGTATTGGTGATATTTTGTGTTGTTTTTAGACTTATGAATGAAGTTGAAAGTATGTATGTTGATTGTGAGACGTGCTTAAGAATAAATGGAGTGGAGAGTGAAATGTTTAATTGGTTTATCCATAGTGGTGGATCTGGTAATGAAAGAATTAAAGGTAGTGGTGGCAAGAGAGGGGATCAGACTGATGGAGAATGGTATAGAGTGGAGGGTGCCTTGCATATTGTACGTGGATGATTTGGTTTGTGTGGTGAATTTGAAGTAAGTTTGAGAAAATTGGTAGAGAAGTTTGGCAGGGTATTTAAAAGTTTGAAAATAGATATAGATAAGATCAAGGCGATTTTGGTAGATAAGGAGATTTTGCAGTGTAAAATTATGTTGAATGGTAGACAACTGGAACAGGTATCTTAGCTTAAATATTTAGGCTATATATTGAATGAAAATTGAAACGAATTATGGTGAGTGCTGCAGGAAAGTTGTGAGTAGTGTGAAGGTGACAGGGACAATTAAATCTTTGGTGAATGAGAGAAGACTGACATGAGGGCTCTAGGGTTCTGAAAAAAGTATGTTGCTACTGGTGATAATGTATAAAAGTGAAACTATAATGTGGAATAAGAGATATAAATCAAAGGTGCCGTCTGCTCAGAAAAACAATCATAGGGAAGTGTTATGCGTGAGAAGAATTGATAAAATAGAAAATGAAAGAATTAGGGAGTTGTGTGGTGAGAAGAAAAAGAGTTAATGAGAGAATAAATGAGATCGTATTAATTTTCGCAATTTGGAAAGAATTTATGGTAATCGACAAGTTAATCGATTTTAAAGTGGTTAGAGGTTGGTAGCGACTGAATGGGAGGAAAGTGGATTTAGTCAGTAAATTTTTCTTGAAGGAAAGGAATGTGAATATAGCACAAGAGAGAAGAATGGTGCACAATAGATGTGAATGGTGTGGTTTTCTGAAGTAGCACGGCTGTGGGCTGACCAAGGAGATGAACTCTGATACTAACTAGATACTACAGTGGTGAATGTCGCTATGCTGTGAAGCTTTAGGGTGGATTTTGACTGCCAAGGGCAAGCAATTAAGGGTGTTAGGGAAGGGTATAAGGGGGGGGACTTTCTTTTCGACTTAGATCATGTTGTCCGTCTTATCAATTCTATACCAACCACCGATCTAATGATGATGATGATGATGATGATGATGATGATTGATGATGATGATGATGATGATGATGATGATATACACCATTTTATTACCTTAATTTAGAGTTAGCAAGTTCCTTCACAGTTTCTATTGGTTTCTTGGTTCGAGGATATGTCATGGAGGAAATAAGATTTCCAGAATAGGCGCTCATGATTATAAAAGCTCCAAATATCCACACAGACAGAAGAAATAGAAGCAAAGTACTTTTATTAGTGACATTCACATTCTGCCGAAACATTATTCCGACAATCTAAATAAAGGGGAATGAAATATTTTAGCAAAAGCATAGAAGAAAATGATTTTTATTTTGTTTACGATACCTCTTTTATTTGAATTTTATTGGAGAAATTATTCCGGAGAATGCATTTTTTACGAATTAAAAGTAAAAACAATTCATTAAGCTTTTATTAAAGATATTTTATATACTTTATAATTAGTTTAATGCACACACAACAAACACAAACACATCTGGCACATAATTAGTATATATATATATATATATATAGTGTATTATATATATATATATTTAGTATAGTATATTGATAGTATAGTATTATATATATATATATGATACTATATTATATATATATATATATATAATATATATATATATATATATATAATATATATATATTGAGGCGGACTTCTATAGTCGTGGCACACGCGTGCTTAGCACAGAGTTAAACATTACAGAAACGATACAATCTTTTGCAAATACTTTCCATCAATGTTGTATTCTCTTATATTTTTTGGCGAAATTGATCAAATAAATGAAATAATTACATAATAATAATATAAAAGACTATGCAATATTAAAACAAAAAAGTTTAAGAAAAATCGCTATTAAATAAGAATATTTTTCAATCCATCAAGAAAGATGAATGTTCGTGCTCAAATCGAATAACGGATATTTGGTGTGTTGTATATTTAAGAGTATACAAATTGTTTTTTATAAATACTAAGTTTTTTATAAATATTATGGTTTAAAGGTTGGAAGGGGTAAGTACTGAATTTTTACTACATCAACTATTCAATAATATAATGAAAATAATAAAGAAAATTAATAAATATTCTTAATTCTTAGAATAATGAAAGAAAAACAATAACTTGAAATAACTATAGTTTACTATCGAATCAATTTTAATTAAAGAAAACTTGTAAATTAGCAATAACTCATGTATCTAATGCGAACATTTTTGGGTGTTCAAATTTATTATATATATATATATATAGTATATATGATAATATATACTATATTAATATATATATATATATATATATCTTTATTATATATATATTATATATAATATATATACTATATATTATATATATTTAGATTATTATATATAGTATATATATTATATAGAGAGAGAGAGAGAGAGAGAGAGAGAGACAGATGTCGCTAACCAGTAAATAGTTTTGTTCGGATTCATTCCACGATATATTTTATATATATATTTATATATATATAATATATATTATATTATAGTATATATATATATATATATATATATATATACTTATATATATATAAATATAGTATATATATATATATATATATATATATATATATATATATATTATATATATATATATATTATATATATATTATATAGTATATATATATATATATATATATATAATATATATAATTTATATTATTATATAATATATATTATATATATATATTTATATATTATACATTTATTTATATATAGAATATATATTATATTATTATATTAATATATATATAATTATATATATATATATTATATTATATAATATTATATATATATATATTATTATGTATTATATATTATATTATATTATATTAATATATATAATAGTATATATATATATATATATATATACTTTACTTAATACTTTCTTCGCTTTCTCTTTAATTTTATCTGATTACTTTGTGTGTGTTCTTTTTTCTCTTCTTTTTTTGTCTTACCCCCCCTTTTTCCTATTGCTTTGGTGTATCTTTACCTCTTTCTCCGGATGCTGTTCTTTTTGGGGCTTGTGTGTTGTTTTTCTTTTTTTGCGTCTTTGTTTTGTACGCTGTCTCGTCCATTTTAGGATGTGCTTTCTCTTTTCGCTGGTTCTTAAATTTGCTCGCTATTCAGTGATGGGTCTGAATCCGCAACTTTTGGATTCGAATCTGAATCCGAATCCGTGTGTGTGGAAATGGTTTCGAGGTATCCGAATCCGAATCTGAATCAAGCACATTCGGATTCGAATCCTAATCCGTGTGTGTGAAAATTCTCTAATCCGATATATTATTCTTAATATTATGTAAAAAGCTTGAATCGGAATTGGAATCCGGATTAGAATCCTTCCAGTGATTTTTTACAGAATTAAATACAACCAAAAAAAATATGACATATTTCTTTTCAAATATTTATGAGATACAATAAATAAAAATGTTTTTTAATTTTTTTTTGCTACTGCTGAAATATACATATTTATTTTCCATGTTAAATAAATAATTTTTATTAAATATAGTTATATATATATATATATATATATATATATATAACCTAGTATTATAATATATATATATATATATACTATAGTATATATATATATATATATTATATATTATATATATATTATAGTATAGTATATATATATATATACTGTTTAAAGAAAGAACATATAATAAGGAGGTAAAGAATTACTGCCTTCTCTGGGATGAACCACCGCATGTTGCCGACTGATTACAATATACCCGGTGCGTTATCGATCTGAGCCATCCTCCAACCTCAAAAAAGTTGGATTCAAGAACAATTATAAAGGAACCGAGCTCCCATCCAAGGCGACATCACCAGGTGTCCAGCCTGTCTATCCTTCGTTTTTAAAATTTGTAGATGTTAAATATTGCATCATATTATTCGCAATTATATAAGATGTTTAAAGAAAGAACATATAATAGGAAGGTAAAGAATTAACTGCCTTTTCCGGGATTGAACCACCGCCATGTAAGGTTATGGCTGTGAGTGAGGACTGTCCTCGGTTTGAAGTTATGTTAGATGGTGTTTGGCAACTGGGAGCAAGCGTCCTGAATGTTAAATAGTTTAGGAATATATGTTGTATTAAAAGGGAACGGATGAATGCAGAGTGGTAAGTAGGAAAGTTGTGAAATTGCCGCAAGGTGGGTGGTGCCAATTAAATCCTTGGTGGATGTAAAGGGACTAAGTTTTGAGTGTGCTGGGGTTTTACATGAGGGTGTTTTGTTAAATGTGTTAATGTATAGTAGTGACATTATTGTCTGGAATAGATCTAAAAGTAAAAAAGGTATAAATCTAAAGTGACATTATTGTCTGGAATAGATCTAAGGTATATAGGTATAAATCTTAAAGTCACACATGTGTTGAGATGGACAAATTCTTAGAGGCCGTGTTAGGTGTGAGAAAGAATTCATAAAATGGAACCGAATGAACGTATTTTGAGGTTGTGTGGTGTGAAGGAAGATAAAATGAGAGAATAAATGAAAGTACGTTAAGATGGTTTTTGGTCATATGGAAAGAATGGATGATACTCGGTTGGTAGCGGATGTATAGTGGATGAGTTGTGCTGGGAATCGACCAGCTGGGAGACCGAAGAAAAGTGAATTGAGTCAGTAAATTAATGCCTGGAGAAGTGAAACAAGTTTGGCAAATGCCGAGAAGAAAGTGAGACAACAGAGAAGCGAATGTCTAGGTTTTTTGAGGGGGTATGATTGTGGCCCACCTAGGCCATGGGATGAACCCTACATTGGCGATATGCCATGATAAGGTGGTCTTCTGTCTGCGACGAGTTCTCACTAAAAGGTATAAAGGGAACGGTAAGGCTGGCTTATCTTTTCGACTTGTGTCCATTCTTCAAGCTGCTTTCCTGTTTTGCCGGTGCATGTTTCGTACGCTTTTACCCGCCACTTCTTGGGGAGAGAAGGTTGGGTGATTGATATATATATTATTATATATACTATATATATATTAATATATATATATATATATATATATATATATATATATATATATATATATATATATATATATATATATTTAAATTAATTTTTTTTTTTTTATAAATTTATTTAGTTTGGCCTTACAAAAATAAATTATAGAAAATGGTTTAATCGCGGAGCTTCAAATACGCTGGAATATATTGCATATTTTGCTTTTTAAATTAACCTTGTATTAATAATTGATGTTAAATATAACATCTAGGTACAGTATGGGATTATGTAATATTTGCTTTATGATATAGACATTCTTTTTGAATATAATTATTATGTTGTATTACAATAAGTTTTATAAATAAGTTTTGTAGCATTTTGCATCATTTTATGTATGTTTATTATTAAAAATAGCTATTTTGTTGATGAAATTTGGAATCTGTAAAGGATTAGACTTAAAATTGTATGTGTTCAGGAAGTTGGAACGAGGTTTAAGAAAACCTGTTATTAGAGCATAGCCTTAGGTTAGCGAGGTTTCTGTATAAAATAAAAGTTGTTTTCAATAAAAATTTTCGATTCTACCCAAATCAAAATTTGAGTTTTATTATACCTTCGAGAGATACTTCAAGAAAACAACTACAACGACCAGTGAAGTGAAGAAGAAGAAGAAGAAGAAGAAGAAGAAGAAGAAGAAGAAGAAGAAGAAGAAGAAGAAGAAGAAGAAGAAGAGAAGAAGAAGAATAAATAAAACCCTCCTTTACAACTACTAGAACTGTTAATCCGGGGAGAAGAATAACTCCCAGCACTCCTACCTTCAAAGAGGCCGAGCCCTCTCCTGCCTACAAAGAGGTTAAACCAACTCCTGACTACCACGAGGCCGAGCTGTCTTAAGCTTACCAAAAGGCTGATCTCTTCACCTGCCACTACAGAAGTGGTATCTTCCCCAGACTTCAGAATTGGTGGCCCTGAAAACTGAACACCACCTATCCTCAGCATCAGTTCCTAGCAAGTAGACGTTCTTGGTAAACAGACATTCCTGGAAAGCAAAAGTTTCTCTCCTACGGTGACCCACGAAGAAAAAAACCTCCTACTGAAGAGGAAAGATTCCCCTTTCCGGCGACAACCAGCAGCCTCCTCACGAAGAACTGATAGAGAAATTTATCGCCGGGATAAAGGTAAAACCTCCATTGTTCTCTGAGACATCAATCCTGGCTTGGTTTCGTGTACTGGAGACCCAGTTTCCCCTTGGGGAAAATTACTCCGGAGAAGACGAAGCACTTCGACGCTCTTTCCTAGCTCCCAACAGATGTCGTAGATCGCATCTCCACTGCAGAATTCGATGCTCAAGCAAACACACCGCTGAAGACAGCAGTCATTACCATCTACGAGAAGAACAAGACTGAATTATTCAAGGAATTTATGTCTAAATAAGCTTACAGTGGCAAGCCTTCCATTCATGTGCGAGAAATGCTCGTTATAGTAACAAATTAAAAATTGGAGAAGACATCATCCAAATAAAGTTTTTGAAGACTTCCAACCAACATTCGTCCAAATGTAGCTAAACAGCACTTAGCATTGAGGAAATTGAAGAGCTAGCTCATGATCTTGTTGTTTGCAACATTGCACTCTCTAACCCCACCCACCGAAGACTCAAATAGCCTCCTTCTTCAGCAGCTTTATATAACAAACAAATTCTGAACAACATTCCACCTCCACCAAATAACTCAACATACACCAAACAAATCCACACGACACTAAGACCACTTAAGACGCAGACCACCAAACAACATTTTAAGCTAACACACACCATAAATAGTACAAGAATTCAACTCACTACCAAGAATCAGTCAGAGTCATCCTTGGCAAAGCTAAGATGCAGCCACCACCCTAAATTATAATACTACAAACATAGATTCAACCTTAACCAAGCCACCACAAACATTTGTCAAAACTGTAACCATAGTTCCGGAAGACACGTCCCACTTCTTCCTCTCCTGTTTAACTAACTCTCAACACAGAACAACATGAAAATTATCCTCCCTGGAGGATCTCTGGAGGAAACCGGTGGCATCGGCGGTGTACCTGAACGCGGTGTGGCTTCTCCCTTAATGGGGGGGCCAGGGGTGAGAAGGTAAAAAAAGGTATATATATATATATATATATATATATATATATATATATATATATATATATATATATATATATATATATATATATATATATATATATATATATATATATATATATATATATATATATATATATATATATATATATTTATATTTATATATTTAAAGTTTCTTATATGAACAATTAAATTCATTTGGAAACTATATATATTTCTTAAAATTTATGAAATACTTACTAGCAAAAATGAAGTTGACAACCTGGAATTGTTTTCACTTCTCAATCCAAGCTTCATCATAAAGAAAGTAACTGTTATCAATAATATGATGGTTATCAGAAGAATTACCCACGAAGTCAATGAGAATGGCAATAGTATTTTTTTCCAAACTGGAATTGGCTTTGGAATTTTGCACAAAAAACCAAAACCCTCGTAAAGATATGGAAAAGACGAATCAAAATGGTAGGAATCTATGTTTTGTGACAGATAGAAATTAATTATCAAGTCTTTGCCTTTGTGATGTAAATCTCTGAACATTCCAACAAATGAGTTATTTTTCTTTCCTAACCAAAGCCCATCTTCTGTATTGTATTGAACAATATATGTGAAATTTAATACTTTGCTTATGATACATAGAATTTCAATGTTTACTCCAATGCATTTCCCACTCTCATCTTGATAAAGTCGTGGATAATCATCACATACGGAGGCTAGTTGCAATGATCTTCCTTCAAAATTTTCAGTTCTTTCCATTAGTATTTCATTTATCCGTCTCGGTAAGACAGAAATCCCTTTAAATATTTTCCAGTTTGAGAAACCAGTTTTATTTATTTGAAATGGATAAATACTGTACATCTGAAACACGAACTTCTCCATTTTAATTGCTAATTCTGCAATCATTATATACTTTGATCTCTGAATTGATGAATCAAAAATCTCCTCAGAAATAGTAATTTGATGATCAAGAAATACGATAAACAATTTAGCTGGCCCCCATTTATAGTCTATTGTCTTATTTAAAAAGAGATCTAATAATATATTTTGATTATATATAAGACAAATAGTAGTATATTTATATCCACTAACGATTTCAGCGTCATAATATTTCATATCAAATTCTTGAACTGCACGTGCGATATGTGGATTGTTTTTTAAATTGTTGTACAAAAGAAATTCAAACCAAAAATAGTGATTCATAAGTTCTTTGTCATATAAAACAAATATATTTTCGTCTTTCAGTGTTTGTGTGAAAATGCCTGAAATAAAACGACCAATCAATTTTTTTGCATCATTTACGTCTTCAGATGAAGTCATTTTACAATTCTGAGTAACCAAATTTTCAAAAGGTATTTTTAAATGATTTTTTATTAATTCTTTTCCATTTTGAGAGTCTTTATAGCGATAAGTGTTATTGTATTTCCTAATTTCCATAGCCTTATATTCAATAGATTTTCTTGATGCATTTATTTTGTTAAAGATCACTCCAAAAGTTGCATGATAAAAAACAAGAATAAGAAGATTTTTAATAAAAATCATTGTAATAATTCATTTACATGTAATTAACATGTAATAATTTCTAAACAATAGCAAATACTAATTGAACAAATATGAGCAGTCATTTCATTCTACGAAAGAAAAATATTGCATTAAAAATTAAAAATCTATATTTTTTTTCAAATTTCTAGAGCATAAAATAAAACTTTCAACAACGCTTCCTTTCTTTAAAATAAAACCCATTTAATATCGGAGATAAACAACTTGTCCAAATTTTAAATTCAGATCTGAGCTTGAGATTGGGTTGGGTTTTCGACATTATTATTCATTTTATAATTTTGCCCCCTCTTTGAAAAGGGCTCTTTCCGTGTGTGATGGTAACTATAAAATATAAAATAAAAAGAATAATTTTAGATTCGGTTTATATATATATATATATATATATATATATATATATATATATATATATATATATATATATATATATATATATATATATATATATATATATATATATATATATATATATATGTATTGATAAAAGTACCCCTTTCTGAGCTGTTCACCCTGCTGGGATTGAACCTGGGCCCTAGCAGATAAACGCGTATGTGTTTGACCACAACGCCACGATGGACTAAAGAAGAACGCGAGAATTCTTCCTGTGGTGAATATATCACCCACAAAGATAGGACATGCCGCTCTCTTACCCGTCCACAATCGGGAGTAGGGTCAAACAGGGCACCACACAAGGTGAAAAATACTCAGCAAAACGGGGGATCAATACCTATTGACACTGCGGTTAATAGCAGTTATGTTATCAATATATATATATATATATATATATATATAGTATATATATATATATATATATATATATATATATATATATATATATATATATATATATATATATATATATATATATATATATTACAGAACTTTCAACTGACAGGAAAAGTTGCAGTCATGTCAGCAGCTGATTTGGGAAATGCCTCAAACTCTGTAGGAATTTGGGATTTTTTTCAGAGGCAATACTGCACGTCAGTAAAGAAGGTCCGTTTTAGAACCATGGAAAAGAATTTAGGATCTTCAGATCAATAGCTAAAAACCGA
>JABUQX010075650.1:0-36692 GCA_015478945.1 Trachelipus rathkii
TTAAAATTAATATTAGATTTTAAATATCTATTAATTGTATAAAAAAAAAAATAAATATAATAAATATATAATTAATTAACTGAGCACTGGAAGGTGAAAGAAGGAAAAATGAGCATCATCTCTGAACATGAATTATATCTCAGCTTGGAAGTCTTTCCAAAATCTAAGTGACAATTTGGCGACGGGTGTTCGAGGCCCCCCCCCCTCGGGTAACCAGTTCCTGATATCAAAATTTGTAGGTGTATTGAAAACGAAATAATTTTCGTTGAGTGAAAAATAGGCGTACTTGAAGCGACATGACATGTCAGAATGCAGCAGCGACGTTTCCGGCCAAACGACCTCCGTGTGATTGGATGAACAAACGTCTCAACTCGCCGCAACATTTTCGAGGAGAGAGATACGGGCACTGCATATGGTCGAACCAAACCCCCCCCCCACCTCCTCCATTCCCACGTGTTGCGGAACTCGTAGCCCTAATAAAAAAATTTCTAACCAATCAAAATTTTGGTTTTTCGAGGAGACAGAAGCATAGGTACTAAATCAAGAGTTCTTCGAAAACACACGGGTTGCGCGTGAGCGATTCCAGTAAGACAAAACGCTTCAATAAGAACCGCGTGTTCACCCGCCAAGCCATTGTATCACTGGACAAAAAAAAAACCTCCTGGTCTCACACGAAGAGGGGTGCGAGCCTGGTAAAAATTTTTTTTACTGGCTCAGACTCCGGGGCTCCAACCTCCATCATTAAAAATCCACCCGGCTCCAGGATTTCAAAGTTGACCTGCCCCGACCTCGGCTCCCCAATCCAGCAAACCTTAAAATTACCCGCTCCACCCCGACTCCGGCTCCAGCCCGGCATTTTAAATTGTTCGGCTCCGGCCTCCGGACTCCCGGCGATCTTTGTATATAATGCCTTCTCTCATTACCACTTATGAAATATGCATTAATCTCCTTGTTAATCTCAATTCTATTACAAATTGATAATATTTGTAAACATCTTTATTGACTAAGAAAGTTAATAAACTTAGAAAAGGTTTAAAGGAAAATAATATTTAAGAATACAGAAAAAAGAATATCACTTTCTTCCGTAAAAAATTTTAATTAATTCCTCTGTTAAGATTGTAAAAAAGTCACGTACTAATAAATTTAAATTAAAAAGTTATTTAAAAAAAAAAATTATATTCTAAGTCTCATCATAAAGTTTAAAATAATACCCCTGAACTATGAGCTGCTGAACATATGTAAATATAATTTTATTCAAAACCAGATATTCAATCATATATATATATATATATATAATATATATATAATATATATATAATATTAATAGATATATATATATATATATAATATATATATATATAATATATATATATATATATAATTCACTTCCTTCCTTATTATTATTAAGAATAATTCCTTTATGAGCTGCTTGAGCATATGTAATATAATTTGTTTTCAAAACAAAAAACTAAAAATAAAAACTTTTTAAAAAATTTCGTCTATAATATTGTCCCTTAATCCAATTTATATTTTTAAAGCCAGGAAAATAAGCTCTTCAAACATTCATTTGACTGGAAGAGTTAAAAGCGTATTATGTAAAGCAACGCAATCTTGCCCAAAAAAAAATTTTTTAGATACCTATAATCCTCTTTTAACTGTTTTTAACTTTTATGGATTCAGCATTCATCCAAAATTACTTTCATGTAACATTACCTTATGTATTTCTGCTTGTAGATTGTTTAGAAAAGTGTTTAGGTAAGGTCTTTTTTTAAAGTAAGAATTGGCCTTTTTCAATCGTTTTCTGCATGCTCCAGCTTTGATCCATTGTTTTTCAAATTGACTTCTCATCTTTATCTACAATACCACAAAGCACGGGATTCCTGAAAAATTGACCTAAACTATCTGACATCGACCCAGATTTTTATTTATGATTATATTTTAATCCTATTCACAAAGACATTCCTACTTCGTCAATTCAGGAGGAATCTGAACTGGGACAACAAAAGGATGACCAACAAAAATATTGCCTTTCAGTAAACATTCTATTCCCGATCTAACATGAAATTAATTTTGATGTGTTATGGTCAATTATGCTAATCCCTCCTCTTTAAAAAATTTCCTGCAGTTCAAGTATCTAATTGAAAAATTTTTGTGTTTGGAAATTCAGCGTGTTTTTAAAATAATTCTCTGAACAGAATCCATTTATTCCCACTAACTATCGGAGAGAAAGAGTCAGAAATACCGTAGCCATCGTCCTAATATTGTATTTCAGTTGCAGAAGCTTTCGAGCATAAGACATTTTGTTACTTTTTCAAATCTCATCTTGTTCTAAGATTGCCACTTTTCCAGCCCCCTAGACGCTTATAGATAGAAACTTCCAATTAATTTAAGAGGCACGTGCTGCTTTCATTGTCGCATCTGCTTATAACCTCTATATATATTCTTGAACAATGCCCACTGCTACGTAAATAATTAAACTCCACACACATATCAATTAAACTCATCGAAATAGTGCTATCCCAATTTTATCAAGTTCATTCTGGGAAAACAACTATTACTTCTTCGTTTGACATTCAATAAAATCATCAGTATCACATTTACCAGCTTCTTGTTTCTTCACCTCATTCCCTATTTAAATTCAATCGTGTCTGATCGTTGTATCCTGAATCACGTTAACCAAAGCAATACTTGCCTCTTGAATTATTTCTCGAATTCTTTTTAAAACCGTAAATAAACCAAGTCTTATATATGAGCGTGAAAAATTTGCAATGTTGTATCATATGCAAAACGTTTATATTAATAATAATGTTGTTTATTATTAATAATATAAATGAAAGAGACAAAAAAAAAAAAAAATAGCTCTTGAAGTGGCCTGGTGTTGCAAGGACAATCCAATTATATTATGGTATATAAATAAATTGCAAACAACGAAAAACATCCCTAATTAAAATGAGACGGTTTACGTGTACGTCATATTAACTGTACCCTTAATTTAAAAATACCGATTCGTTATTAGAATTGTTTTGCTATTTACAGACGAAAAGTCAAGAGAAGTGGAAACGTGTGATTACAAAAGATATATTAAAATGATTCAAAAAAGTTTAAAAAATGGAGGGGGGGAGGGGAGCGTCGAGAACCAAAGAAGGTTAGATTGTGGGTTAGAATGATGCTACAAGTCACTGTAAGATTAAGGAGAGTTGTGAAGATAAAAAACTCCAAAAAACGAAAATTGAGAAGTTATTATTTACTTAGAGGAAAGACTCAAAGGAAGAATAACTTGATATAAATTTTGAAAGAAATGAGGGGAGGGGGAGGGAAACCCTAAAAAGAAAATATTGTTTAGAAGGTATTTAGAGAATCACGTAAATAATGTGTATAGGACGTCCAAAGACGAAATTGAAGTCGTTGTATTTTGAGGGGAAAAACAAAGAAAAAATAACTAGATTAGCAAGAAACATGGGGAAAGAAATATATATTAAAAAAATTAAGAGGAGAAGGGAAAGGAAGGGAGGGGGAGAAGGCTTAAAAAAAAATATCAATTTAAAGAGGAAATAAAAAAAGCCAACTTATAAAAAATAAAATAATACACAAAATAAAGACGGGCGCAAAGACTCGAACTAATAGTTTATGACAAATGTATAAATGTTTAAAGGAATAATTATAAGGTTGTAATATATATAGAAAAAATAAAAGGAAACTAAAAAGGAGGGAAGAAGGAAAGAGTGATGTGTTGAATATACCAGAAAAAGCACGGTAAGGGATAGGAGAGGAGGGATTAGAGTGAGACGCTCGCACAAAGGACGAGGCGGGTAAATGTAATGACGCTAATACTTTAAGAAAAAGTGGAAGAAAAATAAAAAAAGTAACTTGATTAAAAAATTAAAAAAACTTTATATATATTAAATTAACAACTAAAATAAAATGATACTTTATTTTAAACTCACATAAAAAATTATTAAATTAAAGAGGCGGAGGGGGGGCGGGTAAGGAGGGTGTGTAAGCCCGGGAGAGTACCCATTTTCATCTTTAAATTTCTATTTTAATAAATAGCCGAGCCTACCGCGAGTCCCCCCCCCCTCTCCACCTCCTCCCCCCCCCCATTACACCAATAAAATTTATTTTTAAATTCAAAAAAAAAGTTAAGAATATTTTAATTTAGGGAAAATTCCAAAGAAACGAAAAATAAAATTAAGAAATAATTTAAAAACACTAAAATTTAACTAAGAGATGCCAGCAGATAAATTTTAAAAATTGCAAAATAATAGTTTAAAAGAGACTACAACACAACACCGTAAAATAAACTAAATAGAAAAAGTGAAAAGAAAAATAGGGAGAGAGACGCCCCCCCTCCCCCCCCCCACGTATCACAAAGAAGAGAAAAACAATCCCCCACCCACCACCCCCCCCCCCCAGCGCCCCCCTCCCCCTCCCCCCCCGCACTCTCCCCCATGGAAATACCACTATATCTACAAAAAGAGACGTTTCAACACTATTATTACCCTCCACCAACCACAGTGTATTTTCCTAACGCATAGGGCTCCACAACAAACATATATGTATCACCTAAGAAATAATATAATAAAAAAATATACAAAAAAAAAATCCCCACCTCCCCTGTTAAAATTTACAAATACTTAATGAAAAGAAAACTACTATTTTAAATCGGGAAAAAAAAAAAAAAAAAAAGGAAAAAAAAGAATCTTTTACTTAATGGTAAATGAGTTTTTTCTTCCCAAAAGAGAAACAAAAAAAAAAAACACAAAAAAAAAATAGTCTGAATTCTATATAAGAGGAAAACAAATAAAAACAATAAAAAAAGGCCAATATGAGAAAAAAGGAGAATTTTAGTTGTATATTGTAAAATGTACAAGATAATTGAAAGAAAAATATTGGCGGACTTTTAAAGTAATCCTGTGAAAGGTAATTATATAACCGAAAAACAGAAAAGAGTATAAAAATAAAATGTAATTATTATAATTCATTAAAACCAGATATTGAGAGCACCACCCAATCTGCAATAACTCTCGACACCACCACCCTTCCACACCACACCCCATGTTAACGACTTTGACGAAAGATAATAAGTTTGAGATTAATATATGATTAATATAATATGTACCCACTACCCTATATATATAATATATACCTTTTTTTATTTTTTCTTTGCTCTTATAAAAATTGAAAAATTTAAGAAAGAAGAAAAAAAAAAAGAAACTAAACTTGCAGGGAATAAAAAGGAAAATATGTATAAAATGTAATGGAAATTGAAAGAAAAATATGAAAAAAATGTAACATGGAAATAAAAAGAAGAAAATTGGGAAAAAACGTATTGACCTCAAAATATTTTGAGAGGAGATTAAAGTGAGAATGTATATTTTGTTTTAAGTGAGTATTAAGGATAAGTGAAGCGTTTACTTTTGGAGGGAATAGTACGGGAGACGAAGAGAGACCGGTGTAAAAAACGGAAAAAGACAAATGAAGAGGGAGTGAATGAAAGGTGAATTTAAAATATAAGAAAAAAATAAACCACGTAACGATTAAGCACCTACGTATGTATTTAATCAATTATTCAGCCCCAACCCTCATACCCCTATCCCTTTTTATATATTTTATTTAATATCTCCTATTTTATAATTAAGATGTGACAATTCTTGAATAGTGACAAATAGATCTAGAACATTTATGGTCAAGTCATGGTTTATGAGTTTTAAGTTGAAGTAGAAGGTTGATTTGGGATTCGTAGTAGTAAGTGGGGCCAAGGGATAATAGAAGTTGAGCAAAGTATGGAATTATGGTCAAACGGAAAAAGAAGGCGGCGGGAAAACCCGACCCCCCCGCGCGCGCTCTCCTCCCCCACCTCCCCCCCCCCCCCCCTCCCCCCCCCCCCCCTATAGTTACGTACGCAGCCCCCTGTCAGCTATGGAATGGCTGGATTTTCGAACGTTGTCTCAGTTTTGTTCTTAGTGAAAGATTTTTATAGTAGATTCTTTTAATGGTATGAGTATTCGTATTTCGTATTTGTGAGTTTGTTGATAATTTCCTGTTTAAGAATATTCATGTGTGTTTGATTCACCATTTTGTGTCTAGTTTCCAACGTAAAGAGAAGTTAATTAGTACTGTATAAGGTTTCTTATGTTATTGTTCACTGAAGTAGTTTGGGTCTGTGTGGATTTGATTCATGTTTTGTTTTTAAGAAGTTTTGTCCCCAACTGCCATAGCGCATCGCCTGTCTTTAAAGTAATGCCCCTGCGCGATCACGCCCCCCCACACTTGTGGTTAAAAAGTCATGTGGCAAAAGTAAAGCATATAGTTAAATCATATAGGAGAATTGAGTATAAAGATGAGCAAAGAGAAGATAAAAATCCCAAAATTGTCCAATCCAGGAAGTAAATTGAAAGAAAATAGAGAGAAAGAGTACGAAAGTTAAATGTAAGAGCAATAATAAAACAATCGAGAGAGAAAAAAAACCATTTTTACAATCATTGGAAAGTCTTATAATAGTGTTTTTCCAATCACAACACATGCGGTGTTTGATGTGGTTATTCAGATAATAGACTTACCGTTTTTTTCTTGTAGATTGAAAGTGAGTATTAAGTATGTTTAGGTGTTGCTTCTACTTTTTATGTTGATGTGTGGTTTATTGTTGTTTGTATTAGTGTTTCGCGCGGCTTTTTTGTATTTGTCATGGTCGTGTGTGTTTAGTAGATATTATGAGCAAGAGGATAGAAGTTATGATTGCTTTATATTTCGTTTTTGTGTCCGCACCCCACTGGTTTTTTGTTTTGTGATTTTATGGAAAAGGGTAGGCGAGGAAAACAAAGGATAATCTGGAAGAGAGTGAGCGGGGTGGACGGTGTGTGTCTGCAAATGTCCGGGCGAGGAACAGAGATATGACGATAGTAAATGTATACTATAGTGTTTTGTTAATTACAAAAAGAACTATCAGTACAGGAGTTTGCCACTGTGTCATGAGAGAGGCAGGTGTTAATATTAAAGAAAATTCTGAATTCTTTCTAAATTCTAAATACAACCAACTCCGTCGCTAATCAACATTAGAAATGTTAAAAAAAATGTGAAACATACATCAAGCAGAAGAACCCACTGTTCAGTATCAATTTCTACAACATATAATTTTATTAAGTCATAATTTACTGCTTTTATTCATCTTTATATCTCATTTTTTTCCTTTTATTTTTTGTTAAGATTTAATAATTATTTAAATTCACTTTTGGCCAGTAATTTAATAGTTCGTCTAACGTTTTCATGTTAATTATCATGACGTTACTTCTGAAGATGAATAATATAAAAGATAGGTGGTAGTACAGTGAGGGTACTATATATAGTAGCTCATACGAGTGGTAGTTGAGGTAAGGGTAGTGGAGTAAGGGTGATATAGAATAGGTAGTGGATGGTAGGTGAGTAGTAGGTGATAGGTGATATATAGCTCACTACTACTTCACTACCTACATATCACAATAATATAATATATAATATATATATATATAATAATAATATAATAAATGAATATATGCAAAAATTTATTATAATATTATATATAATTATATTTAGGTATAGTATAGAGTATAATTATATTATTATTATTTATATTATTATTATATTATATTATATTACACCACCCCCCTCACTACTCACCTCCACTACTACCCTCACTACCCTAATATCCACCTCACTATACCATCATATAAATCACCCCTACACATATATCAGTAGGGTAATTTATTATATATTGATTAGATATTATATTATATATTATTTATATTAATATTATATTATATATTATAATGTATATTAATTATTAAATATATAATTATATTATTTAGGGTTTCAGAGTGTGGAGCATATACCTGATTTATATATATTTTATATAGTATATTATTTAAATATATAAAAATAATATAAAAGCAAAAAAAGGGGTGATTTTGTTTTTCCCCCCCGCACCCATTAAATATTTTTTGCTCTTTCTGACTTTCATCATCTATATCTGCGGTACGCGGGGCTCTTATTAGACATATTTGTATAACAGGGATGTTTCATATAAACAAACACATTATACCGATCCGTCCTCTCCAAAATTAGTGAAGTATCATCTCGTTTTTTTACCATTTTCAATTTCAATTGCTTCGATATCACTCTTTTGAAACTCGATATACTTATTTTAATCCATAGAATGGGTGCTGTTGGAAAATCCCCTGCTGCGGGTATGTCACAACATTTTGTTCTAACTTTGCTTACCGGGAAAATATAAAATTGGTTCGAGTCCTGCCTGGCAGAAGTTGCTAAATTTTGTCTTCCGTTTTATTTTATTTGCTATTAATTTTTAAAAAATGCAAACAGACAACTAGAAGAGTTATAAAAAGATATGCACCAATATCATAAACCCTTTTTGGTTTGTTATGTGTCTTTTTTGTACTTTTCGTAACTAAATTTTAGGATATATGACTCATGTTATGAAATCCCCTAGTCTATTGAATGCCGCGTAGCGTCCCATGTCTAAAGGGTCTCATTCTATCCGTCTTTCCCCCTTATATTATCCTACTCATCATCAAATATATAATATATATGAGGGGATAAGTAGATATTTTATTATATATATTAATTATGTAAATAAGGAGTAGGTAAATAGGATGAACGTATGATATATATAATAGGTATGATATATGATATCCGTAAGTATAGTATATATAGTTATAATATATATATAAGGAAGTTATAGGTAGTAGTATGATATTTAACAATTATTTCAAACACTAAAAGTTTGTGTTTTTTACGGAATAGAAGTTCAATATTCCACAATTAACCGATCTACGGAACTAAACACTAATAACTTTTAACTATATATATATAAACCCCACCACCCACCCCCCCCCCCCCCCACGCACCCTCCCGGACCTGCCCCTCCCCCCGCCTCTCTCCCCTTCCCCCCTTCTTTTTTTTTCGTTTTTAATCTTTCCATTCTCTTTTATCATTTTTTTTCTTTCCAGACTTTACTTTAATAATGAAAAAATTGAAGTTAAAACATGAGAATGAGAAGCATTAATATATGGGTTATGGGGTATAAATATATATATAAAAATAAAATAAAATAATAAAAAAATGAATATAAAACTCTAATAAAATATATAATATAATATAAAAAGAATAATATATATATAATAATAGATAATAAATATAAATAATAATATAATAATAATATATATATATAAATAAATATAAAAAAATATAAAATATAAAATAATACCCCCTATTATATTATTAATAAAATATATATAATAATATATAATATAATATATAATAATATATATACAGTAATAGAGTGTGGGCGAATGCCGGGCGGATCGAATCCGAATGCCAAATCGCTGGGGGGGGGCCCCATGAGTGTGAGAACATGTTCGAATCACGAATCTGTGATATTTCCTAAATCCATGTTCATCTCTTCGCGTATTTCTGAATTCTCGATTATCAAATTTCTGTGTTTTGTATTATAAAAAAAATCTTCTGTATTATCTTTGATATCCCGATATTTCTCGAATTCCGATTGTTAAATAAGCTAATCTTCCTGTATTTTCCAATAATTCTGGATTTCGTATATTCCTTTCTAATATTGATTTTTTTACAATTTATTCATCAAAGGGATTCCAACCTTTAATTTTGTCATATTTCCTTTCATATATATATATTTATGCTGATCTTATTTATAAATAATTTGTTTTTCATTTTTAATTTTTTTATTCTGTCTGTTCTGATATTTGCATTTATTTATTTTTCTCTATGTTATATATTATTTTTCTCCTCCACACTACTTACGACAGACATTCATTACTACTACTACTAATAATTATATAAAATAATAAATATAAAAAAAAATAATAAATATAAAAAATATAATAAAAAAACAATATAATAATATAAAAACTATATATTATATATTTATTTTATATATATTTATATTATATTTTAAAATCATTGTATTTTATATTTTATACTATGTATCCTTTATAAAACTACTTCTTTAGAATATACTATAAGTATGTAGTATAGAATATCTATACCTCATATACTATATATATATAGTAGGGGGGGAGGTATATATATATAGTAGTATATATATAGTGAGGATATAGGTATGTATATATATATAGAGTAGTAGTATAAATAATAGTATATATTATAGATATAGATATATTATATATAGTATAGATATGATATATATATAGATGGGGCCCCGATATATAGATATATGGATATATATATATGTCACCCCCCCGAAAGCTCATCATATTATATTTATTATATTTATTATTCAAATCTACTATGATAATTATATTAAATAATTTCTATTAAGCTTTAACTGCAATAAAATCACAATTACTTCTTGATCTACACATAATAAAAAAATAAATATATTATATATATAAAAAAGAATTAAATAAAATATATAACAAATATATAATATATAATCAATAAAATCTCACACTAAGGAGTCCTTTAATTAAATGAATTAAAATTTAATTTTTTTTAACATATCCCTCTGCTAGTTGGAGGGGGGTAGGGAGACGCCCTAACTTTCAACAATAACAATTAAAATATTATTATAGTCGCGATCTATGTTGTGGGGAGGGCAAGCCCGAGCCCGTTGACTTTGGTCTGGGCGCCCTCTCCCACCCTCCACGCCTATGCGCAGGTTGGAAGTCGTGGTGATGCGCCCTGAGAAACGCGTGATGTCATCTAGAGAAACTGCGTGGGAGGAAAGAGTTGTCGGGAGGGCCAGAAGTGCGGAAGAAGATGAGTAGCTGCGGGCACGTGAAGGAGGGTGGAAGAGCGGGCCTTAACCTGAGTGATTATAACTCAAAGACTAGCAATCAGAAAAACCATTGCGAGCCGAGAAATAGTTTCTCAGAGTTCTCTAGGATCTCCAAAGCAATGAGAAGAGCCAGAATGAGAGAGAGAAGATGTATGTAACCTTGAAGAGCTAATAACAAAAGCTTAAAGTTTCAGATCAAGTAAGAGATGCTTAATGAATAATTGACCACATATGGACATGAAGATCTAACACACCCACACTCCTCCACATCTCCCCCCTTCCACTCTCTCTCTCCACTTGCGCTCACAAAATAAGATAACTTTTCTGCAAAATATGGCGTTATATTAGCCAAAAAATATAGAAAGTAGCATATATCTTGATTATGGCCCTCTTACACACTCCTGTAATTGGCTACCTAAAATGGAGAGCTTCAATGATTTTTATTCGTAATTCAATTATTTTTTATTTTTTCGATGAAATTATCTTATCGGTACGCAGAAATATTAAAACTACGAATATGAAATAAGAAAGTTCGGCCACCCCCCCGAAGATGCTCTTTATGAAGTAAGAATAGAAGATTGTTCCGAATCCGTAATCCTGGTGATATCGATTTATTCCGAATCTAAATGTCTAGTCCTTTCGATTTTTCTGAATCCTTTTCCTGTTATAAATCCTATAAGCGTGTGTGTGTCAAGAGGGGTTGGCTATAATTCCTGTAATTCCAGCACCGTGCGGGATGTCGGGAGTGTCCCCCCATCACACTAGAAATAATAAATATAATATTAAAATATTATTAATAATATAATATAATATAAAAGGTAGTCAAAAATAAAATATTACATTATTTTATTTATTACTCATATATCGCTACTACTCATACATACCTAATAATAATATATATATAAATATATATATTATATAATTTATAATATAATAGATATATAATAATATATATATATATATATATAAGCTATATAAAAATTATATAGATATTTATATTTAGTAGGGTGTATTTGAGTAGTTATTATATATATATATTATGGGGGGTATTAATTATTATACTCACTCATACCTCACCCTCTCTCCATACTACTATAATATAAGTGATATGAGTAGTATATAACTATAGTTAGTGAAGCTATATATGATAGATGAGTTATATAGTATAGTATAGTGATGATTATATATATGTAATAAATAATATAATAATAATATATATAGAAAATATAATATAATAAAATATAATAAATAAATATAAATAACTATATAAAATAAATAATAATATAATATATATAAAGGGGAATCGTCATAGAATAAGAATAGAGATGGGGGTGCTTTCGTAATGATGAATGATGAAGTGGGGTGGCGTAGGAGTGTGGGTTGGGGTGTGGAACACTTCGGAATCGTGGGCATAAACATTGGCCGGAATTTAATGGAGAGGGTGTATATTGATTGGGGTGTGTCGTGTACTGAGTGGTGGCAAAAAGGAATAGGGTATTTGGGGATGAGGTCGTATTAGTTATAGTGCATGAGTGTAATTGGTTCACAGCAAAAGAGAGGAAAGATTGAAGGAAAATATGAGAACAAAAAATACATATCAAGAAAGTAATAGAATGAAAAAAAAAATAACCAGCAAAGATGAAAAAATCAAGAACAGGAGAGAAAAGCCCTTGATATCGAACATCGAATTGGAAATATGGAAAATATTATAGGGGAGGGTGGAGGGGGGGAGGGGTGTGCGCGGAGGTGGACTCTGCGAGCAGAAGAGCAAGTAATAAGTACTCTTATATAAGAAGTATAAAATGAGTAAATATGTAACTGTAGGAATTATAATGGAATTAGTTTAATTATTAAGTGTAGTAGGGAAAGATATATACTAGCAATATTGGTTCGAAAGAATGCGTTCAAGAGAACAGTGACTAAAGAAACATGATTGTATTTAAAAACAGTGGATTAGTTTTGTAAGAATTGGATAGAAGAGAGATGTAGAGGAATCAGATTCTTTACATTATTGAGATTATGATGAGAAAATGGAGGAGAAGAAGAGAATAAATTGATCTTTAATTTTATATATGAAATTTTCAAAACAGGCGCATGGTGGATATGATTAATATGAAGGCCTATGCACATTTTTAATTATAGATGTTTTTGTGGTAAGCTTCTGAATGGAATGAAAAGTAAATATGACGAGCGCTGTATGTAAGAAAATAAAATTTGAAAAGTGATTAATTAATATTAATGACGGAGTTAGGCAGGGATGAGTTATGACAATAGCCTCTCTCTTTTTTATTCATATTGTTAATAAATGGACTAGAATTGCAATGATTTGGTGACCAATTTTCCAGGCAGGAAGGTGGGCAGGTGTGATTAGAATTATGAGGAATAGGAAATGAGAATGGAGGTGCCTACCTACTATATGCGGATGATTTGGTTTGTTGTGCGAACGAATCTGAGAAGAGAATTTGAAGAGGATAGATAAGAAGATTTGGACAAGGGGGCCCCCGCGTAGTTAAAAGGCCAGGATGTTATAGAAGGAGTAAACAGATAAGAGAAGAGAGAATTAAGGTGTATGGTTTGCGAGTGAGGACCAGTCCTCGGTGTGAAAGTTTATGCTAGATGAAATTGGGGTGGTTTGTTTTTTGGGGGGGGGGCCTATTGTATATTAAATAATTTAATAATAAATTATTAATTATAAAAATGGACGTCCACAGAGACATCTTCAAGAGATTTAAATATTTTAGATAATATATATATTTGATGGATGAAAAAGAACGGATCATGCAGATTTGTTGTTATGAGATTTAGATTTGCTGTTATAATTACAAAGGTGTAGTTGGTTTCTATATATTAAGTACGTGGTGGAATAGAGTAAAAAAGGGACTTTTAAGCCTATTGAGAGTGATAGATAGAGACGGCATAGAGGTCTTACACGATATGGGTAATGTTTTTAAAAATAAATAAATGATAAATGATTTTGAAAATTTAATTTTTATACAACAAACTTAATAAATTACTTATTTAATTTTATTTTCGTAGAACTTGATTTGTTCATAGTTTCAATAACAGTTAAATAAGAAACGAGAAAGTAACGGATTTTTTTTTTAATTTTTAAAATAATTTAAAAAAAAGAAGTAAAACAAATCTTCTGTTACTTTCCTTTCATTAGAATATCGTTTTAATTTCACTTCAATGCCTAATCCATGTTTATAAACTACTAATATTTTTTTCCAAAGAAATTAACGGTTTTTACAGTAACGAAAAAACAGAATTTACTACTTAAATTTTTCTAATTGTTTATTTTACGATTAAGCCTCATTTCTCTTCTTTCTACATCATCTTAATATTTTTTATCTTCTTTATTTTCTTTTTATGTAATAATTAAACATCTTCTCTTTAACATTTCCATGAACTCTCTCTTTTTTTCTCTTTTCTTTTCTCTTCCTTTCTCTCTTTCTTCACTCTCTCTCTCTCTACTATTTCCTTTCAATATCTTTTTCTTCAACTTAAATCTAAAACTAAAACAATATACTCTAGTTCTTTATCTTATCTCTTCTTCTTCTTCTCTCTCTTCTTCTCTAAATATAATATAATAATATTATATTAATAAATATATTATATATTATAACTATAAATAAATATAGATATTATTATTTAATTATTAATTATTATAATATTATTATTATTATTATAATATATATATATTATTATAATTATTTCTGTATATCCATTTTAAGTTAATATATTCTCATCTTCTACCCTCACATTTTATTTGTGTGTTTTTTGTTTCTTTCTTTTCATTATTGTTCTCCATAATGAATGAAAAATCTTTATTTATTTATATATAAAATAATACTAATCAACTATCTTTTCACTCTTTCATTTTTTTCTTCGTTTATTAAAAACATATATACTAAAAAAAAAGATTAGTTAAAGGGATATAAATACATATAAAAAAATCAAGATATTGCAAGGGTCAGGTTTAAAGGAAATAAATTTATCTATTTCTTATTTTTTGTTTTAATTTCATTTAAAGAAATGAACGTATTTATGACGCTATTAAAAGTCTTTTAAAGAAAATTTTTCTCTATTTTATTTGTTTGTATTAATTAATTATTGTAAATAATTTATAAATACGTTAGTAATTACTATATTATTTGTTTCTTAATATTTATGTTTGGAAAACTTTTACTCTAAAATTAAGACTCAAACAATTGATATTCATTTTTATATTTTTATTGTATTCCAAAATGTTTATGTTTAATTTTAATCATTAAAGTTCGTTAATTCAGTCTAAAGTTATTTTTCTTACAAATATGATAAAATAAATGCAGTTCCTGTATGTTATACTAAGACTCTGTATATAATTTCTAAGATTTAAAATAATCGACCATAAATGAGAATAATAATGGAGACAGCTCAATAATAAATGTTAAAAATCATAGATTTGAGAAAATATAAAAATAAATTTTATATATATAGCATATAATAATAACATAATATAATATATTATAATTATTTATTTATTAAATAAATAAGTATATAATAATATTATTATAATATATATATAATATTTTATATAATAAAATAATATATATTATTATTATAAATAATATATATAATAATAATATATATTTATAATTATATTATTATTTATATTATTAATAATATATATAATATAATTGATATATATATTATATAAGTAGTGATAGGAAAACTGCGTCCTAATGAATTGTCGAGTAATCTAAAAGCACTAAATAATTTTATATGGTTTAAGAAATGATAAAACATATAGGTGAATGAATATGCTTGGTATTTATTTAAATTATTTAAATGTGAAAAAAGTTATTTTATATCTGAAGGGGTTACATAAATGAAAATATATTTTATAAAGTAATACGTTTTATAAAAGAGATACGAATGAACTTTATCACTGAGCCGATTTAGGTTTGTTCGAGCTTTAAATGAATATTTCATAATGATACAGAGTTAAATATAATAATATTTTTTTTGTTTAAGAATATTTTGTTTTGTTTTATTTGTTAATTTGTTAATGCTTAAATCTGGGTTTATATGTGAGAACTTAACTTCAGAGTTAAGATAATCAATTAAGGAATGAATTTGGGAAAATAATTAAAGGTGTTTTAGAAAAAATAATAGTATAACTTTTTTTATAAAATTTTTTTTGTTATAATTTAACATAAAGCAAATATATCCGGAGTGAAACCGCCAAAAGACGAGAAAGTTTTATGTCGGGCCCTCTCGAACCTACCAGTGGACGATGGAGTCCCCCAGTCGAAGGCTCGAAAGCTTTTTTCTTTAAACTTCCTAAATAATATTTTTATATAAACTTTTTCCTCTTCATTCAATGTCAATACGCTGAAAATAATCAGATCATATTATTGTACATTTGTGAAAATTTCATTATTCTTATTGTTTTTCTGAGAAATATCATGAGTGAAAAGGCTAATTGACGTAAAGAATTAATGGCCATTTTTTTAATTTTATATTATTAATAAATAATAATATAGACAAATTTGAATTAATAATAAATATAAGAATATATTATAAATTTTTTTAATATTTTTAATAAAATATTTTAATATTGGTAATAATAAATATATATTTTAATTATTATTATATGATAAATAATTTAATAATATTTAATATAATAAATGATAATTTAAAGATAATAGATAACAATAAAATAATGTTTTTTATATTTAAAATAAAATATAAGATAGTTTATTTGCATCAGAAATTTATTCATTTTATAAAATCTAAAATAAAAATGAATTTAATATAAATATAATAAATAATATTTATTATTTTATATTTAATAAAAATAAATATTTTATATTTTTTATTTAAAAATTATTGATTTATTTTTTAAAAAATATTTTTTATTTTTTATTTTTAAATATCATTTTATATAAAAAATTTTTAGTCATTTTATCATGTTCTTCATTTATGAGAAGAACTCTTAAAATTAACGTAACATTTGAAAGAAAAAAATCATAAAAATTAGAGATAAAAAAAATGTAACAATTATAGACAAAATTTTTTTTTTAGTTAAATATTTTAAAGTCTTAAAATATAAAATTTAAAAATTAAGTAATTTTATTTTATATATTAAGTAAATTTCTCTGTAAAATAATTTATAAAATTAAAGATATTATTATTGAAATTTATTTATTTTTTAAGCTCTTAAATATTTAATTCTATTTTAATTACTTTTTAATTTTTTGAAAATTTACTTTTTTTTTTAAAAATTTTATAGAGATAACATTCATTATTTTAAATATAAATTGATTACTGAAATTAGACGGGAAATAAAATTTTAGGAATAATTTTTTTTGTTATAAATTGTATATTAATTTTACAAATTAAAACGACAAAATTTTAATTGTATTATAATTTATTATGTATATTATTTATTAGAGTTTAAAGGAAAAGTAACAAAAAAAAAATAAAAACATTAATAGCAACAAAAAGAAATACAGGTAAAAAAAACGTAAAATTATAAGGTAATTAAAATATCTGTTTTATTTTATCAGCATACTACAAAGAATTTTATGTGTTTTTAATACAATGCATACTGGTTTCGTTGGTCATACACCAATTTGTTAGAGATGATGAAAGAGCATAGTTTTCCTTTTTATTTATTAGTAGTAAAGTTAAAATTGTAGAAAAGAATTGTAAATATTGTTAATTTGTTTGTATAAAATAAACTTTTTTAAATGCGTAGAGAAATTAATTTTTATCATATAAAAATTTTTTTATTTAATTTTGAAATGAATTATAATTTAATAATTTAATTTTAAATCTTGTTTATCTATATTTTTTAAAAAAAAATATTAGATAGTTATGTTTACAAGGTTACAACTAAATTATTGTATTTTAATTGGGTAATTGTTCTATAGTGTGTTATGAAGTTAAGTCATCCTACCTCGTTATATTTAATGCATCTTTTATTTAGTAAAGAATACATATAAAAATATGTATTTATAAAGAGAAAAGATTGTTTTTTCTAAAAACCTTTTTTAATTATTTTTTGTTATAAAATTTTAAAAAAATTAAAAATTACTAATTATTTGTTTAAAATTAAAATTCTATTAAAATTTTATAATTAATAATTTTATTTTTTAAATTTTTATTTACAATTATTTCAAAATTATATTTCAATAATATTTCTTTATAAATTATTTTAATATTTATCTATTTATTTATTAAATTTTTTTTATTATTAATAGATAAAAAAAAATTTAAATATTTATTTATTAATAATAAAGAGATTCCACCTTTTTATTTCTTTATTTATTTGGTGTTTTCATATGATTTTGTAATTGTGGAGCTGAACGTAGTATAAAAACATGACATTTTTTTAACGTAAATTAATGTTTCGATAGACTTTCAATGCAAACTCTGCTCACATATTAAAAAATAAATATTGTAATTAGTTTACGGTACACCTGAAAACCAGGTAAGTTTAATTTTGATAATTTTTATTAAGTATACAATTTAAGCTGTTTTATTAACAAATCTTATCATAACCTTAACGAGTTGCCAGACCTAAATCCGACGAAAACGTTAGAATATGCTGGGCTGTTTACGTCATCAGTGAATGGTAGAAAATTAAAATTAAAAAAAAAACGGTTTATCGGAAAAAATCGATTTTTGATGCATACTTTTAACCATTATCTTATGGCTAAGCTTTACAATAACGGAGATTATTAAGAGATTCGTAACTTAAAAAATTGATATAAGTCATGCAATATACTGTATCATTATTACTGTTAAAAATCAGTTTGACTTCTTTTTTAAAAAAACTATTTAATCTTTTTTTCAGATGCCTAAATCTACAATTAAATTCATGAAGGCTAATGCTTAATGTATCTTCTACTATATACATTTCTTTAATCAAAAACTTATATAAACAGAACATTACAAGTAACTATGACAAATAATTTTTTACCCCGAATGTATTGTTAGTTAATCGTTACATTTACTATTTTTTTCCAAAGATATTTTCTTAATTCATTCCACATTTCATAGTCGTAGCATTTCAGATTCCAATTCTCTTTGACAATTCTACAGAACCTTTTTTACTGGAACACTTTACTTCCTTTCTTAAATAAGGTTTCTAATTATTATACTATTTCTCTGTGCTCGGGATAGTCATGGATTTGTTTTCTTTGATCTTAATAACCTTTTAATTCCCTTAAGCCCAACAATACATTATACATCATCGTCATTTTACAACAATTAACATTTTTGTTCTGAAATTGGAGGAGGTTGCGCGCACACTCCATTTCTAAATTGTTTATACAACAGTTTCTCCTAAGAGGCTTGAAATATTTTGGGATTCAACTCAGTAAAGAAGTTCAATAAGACTAAATCTTATATCTCCTTAAGACTCTGGTAATGGCATCTACTTTCAGCACCTCCTACTGAAACACTATTGCAACAGATTTCACATAAAACAAATATTTTCATTTACATAATGTTTCAAATTATGGCACACGGAATTAAATTCTTTTTACACTGCTCGTAATTTGAGTTTACAGCATTAAGATATTAAAAATAAGAAAATTTGGAATATTCGTCAATATTTATTATTTCTTTACAATTTTACATTTCTCATAATCTTCACTTTCCGATCATAAATTATTTACTATCTGAAAACTATATGAGATTGGGGTTCCAACATTGATTAGTATACTCATTAATCTCTCTCTCTCTCTCTCTCTCTCTCTCTCTCTCTCTCTCTCTCTCTCTCCTCTCTCTTTTTCTTTCTCTCTCTCTCTCTCTCTCTCGTCTCTTCTCCCTCCTTCTTTCTCTCTCCGTCTCTCTTCTCTCTGTGCTCTCTCTCCTCTCTCTCTCTCTCTCTCTCTCTCTCTCTCTCTTCTCTCTCTCTCTCTCTCTCTCTCTCTCTCTCTCTCTCTCTCTCTCTCTCTCTCTCTCTCTTCTGTTAATCTATACTTTCTACTTATCTGTATTTCCGTATTTAGAAAATAAATTTAACATAATTTACGTAACCAACATTACCATCAATTGAATACACAGGCTTGCGATAAAAAATTTGTTTTGACGATTGTCAGTATTGTAGATGTAATTTATAGCGCACATTTCAAAAATGACTTCCATTTTCATCCATTACGGAGTTTTTTTTTTAATAAAAAAAGCCATAAATATACATCATTGTCATTTTACAACAATTAACATTTTTGTTCTGAAATTGGAGGAGGTTGCGCGCGCACTCTATCATCCACATTTCTAAAGTGCCTTTATAATAGTTTATCCTAAGAGACTTGAAATATTTTGGGATTCAACTCAGTAAAGAAGTTCAATAAGACAAAATTGAAGCATGACGGGGGAGAATATGGGAGACGTTGCGGTCAGGAGAGACACCAGACGCACACACACACACTGTCCCCTGTTTTAGAGTCGTCAGTAAACACTGGATAAATCCAGCGAGAACTGCG
Organism: Trachelipus rathkii; assembly: GCA_015478945.1. Taxonomy (NCBI): domain Eukaryota; kingdom Metazoa; phylum Arthropoda; class Malacostraca; order Isopoda; family Trachelipodidae; genus Trachelipus; species Trachelipus rathkii. Next base: position 20,305 of record JABUQX010075650.1, read on the forward strand.
AAAGAGACAGAATAGACCTTTAATTTCAAGAGAAGTTGAGAGGGTCAAGGACAGGGCAATTGGGGTAAAAGGGGGAAAGGGGCAGGGAAAACTAAAAACAAGGGGGTTGAACCCCTTCATCATAGAGAAACGACATCTCCTTTGGGAAACGGGAGTTGAGGAAGTTATGGAGTTATAAACTGGTTTGTAAGTGGCTAGTAAGGAGGATTCTGAGGTATCTCTCGCAGAATCGGTGCTAGAGCAGATGATATTGGGGTTTGAAAGAGGAGATAACTCTGTGCACATGATTATTCCCTCGAAGAAAGGTGAAATCGCTTGATTCAACTTCAGGCTCGTCGGGGGACGATCAGAGCTCGTGGAGATACGGATCGCCTTTTTGTGGATTGATCAAAACAGGTGTAGTAAGGTGTTGGGAGGAATAACATATACTTAGCAGCCATAGTCCAACCTCGATCGAATTAGGGCTGTGTGAAGAAGGGACCTGCGATCAGTATCCCAAGATTTTGAGGAGATGACGTAATAGTCAAGCACGCTAGCAACGCTCTTTTGCTTTACTAACAAGAAGATCTGGAATTATTGTGCGCACATGCGCGCAATTTATGGTAGCATTCAAATGATACCATATATTGTGAGTTATTGAATATTGGCCGTTGCGGCGAATTAGTGAGTGAATCATATAAGCAATTTGTTCGCGGAAGGTGGCACGTTTTTGACTCTCTATTTCACTAAATACTGCTGGTGAGTTTTGGTGGGTGAGAATAGTGGACAGGCATGGGAATCCTTCCCCATTGTGAAAATATTCTCTAATAGGCTTAGTGATAGTGGCCTTTCAAGAATTCAGACTGGCACGGCAATAAAATAGCGCCAGGCATCAACATAGCTTGTAGGAGAGAAAATGAAAGGTGAAAGGTTTGAACAATTCTTTAAAAAAAAAAACAATTTACTAATTAAAAATATAAGTTCTTAAAATTATAGTAAATTAGACCTTCAAATTGATTAGAACTTAAATAATTAAATATTTAATATGAAATTGTCCCCAAATACATTTTCTCGTTTCAAAGTTGCTTCGCTATAAGTTAAATAAAGAACACACATATAAACTACTCTTGCATGGCAAGAACATATATATATATATATTATATATAATATATATATAAGTGTTATATAGTATATAATATAAAGCTAAAATATTTATTATTATGTAATATAATAGTTATGTTAACACTACCTGTATAGCTATACCGTAATAATAATATACCGTTAATACGTCCGTATATATATATAAGGGTAAGATATAGGTATATATTAAATATTAATAGATATATATATATATATATATATATAGTAGGAATATATATATATATATAGCTATAAAAATATTATATGATTTATATATTATACATAATAGTTATGTAATATATATAATATATATAATATATATTGTCCGAAATTAACATTAACTTATCTTTGGCCTAATATGATATGTGTTCATCATTTCCTGCCTAGAATCATATTTAAAGGTCACACTGGCTTCTCTTCGCAATAACTCTTATGGAAGATGCTGGCCATAATCCTCGAAATTTGGCCTACCACTGAGCTATTAAGAGCTTTTATATAAATATATATAATAAATATATATAATATTATATATGATATAGTTATTAGTTTATTACTAATATACTGTATATATATGAAGGAATATATAATATATATATAACTATATATGATAATATAATATATGATATATATAATAGTATAATAATATAATTATATATACTCATATATATACTCATATATATATAATAATTTTCCTAAAAGGACAATAACCACGAAATCTTGAAACATTTGTATGTAAATTACATGATAATTAAAAAATTATTATAAAAAAAGAATGCAAAACAATAAAATATTCAAAATATGGAAATTCCACAATAATAGAGAGTTGCAAAATTAGATTTTATAAAAGTAATTCCTTAAGTTCAGGCAAATTTATCACCACTTTTGAATAAATAAAATCATAAATTATCAGATACAAATTTCTGTAGTACAGCAGGCTTGAAAAATGCTTAGAAGAATGCATCATGATTCGTAAGCCAAAGTCTTTATCCTTCGAAGAGACTGAAAGACTCCTCTACTAAATACTGGTGGTTTGCATGCTGGCTTAGTTGAGTATCATCAGCCTTTTTCGTCGACGAAAAGAAAAGGTTCAAAATCTCCTAAATTAAGAGAGAACAGATTTTAGTTTCATTCATACTCAGGTTTCTTGTCCTTCCAAATTCTTGTACCAAAGTTCTAGCACTTCTTTCTATGCCTTCTAAGTGTAAAAAAACTATAAAAATGTGAAAGTACTTTTCCTTTAACTCATCATTGTTATGAGTAGCTGTGGACAAGAGTGTAATAGTCATGCGGAATACAGCAGTTATTTTCAGTAGAAACCGTAATTCAAAAGAAGAGTCAATATATAGACCAGAAAATTATAAGATCTTCTCCAGCGAACCTGGATGTTACTGGAGGTGCGCTGTTTGATGCTCTACCATACAATCCGTGGTGCGAATTCAATCAGTATTAGTAGCTCAGGCATTTGATTAGGTTCTTTAAAAACTCATCTGTATTTTTTCTTCATCTTACTATATTCTCCTAACCATTTTCACATTCTGTATATGTGCTGCGAGTTGGACGCTATCCAAGTACTTGGATTGGGAGAATTTACAAGGCTCTACTTACGCTACTACTTTCTGATCAATAATCATAGCCATGGATGAAGACGACTACTTACATGCCCGCTCGAATGCATGAAAACGCTAAACTTGTCGATTTCGTTTACAATGGAAAGGGTTGGTGACTTGCATCATTCGAACCAAATTGCGCTCTCATAAAAACCTATGCAACTTGCATTTGTTCAGACTAAAATCTCGTTCTAAAGATGACTGGATGATATTGGCTAAAATTAATTTTCTTCCAAAAGAAACAAAGGATATGAGATCTACGCATTATATTCCACAATATGCGGATTCTGGTATTGTGTTCAAATACTTATCAATCGAAAATTTAGTTTGTGTGAGAGCAATGAAAGAACAATTTTGAAACTATATTTTTCTTCAATATTGCTGCCGACATTCTCTCTTTGCCAGACGATGTCGCCCTGAGAACAACATCGAAACCCAAGATGTCCTATTCAAAATTCACAGTAATTACAATAAAGTAGAAAAGAAATCTTAAATGTTTTTTTCCAATGCCATATAACCGCATGAGTATAATAAATATAGAGTTAATAAATATAATTATTATATATATATATATAATAATATAAATCATAAACTATATATCAATATAAATATTATTATATATATATAAATCAATATATAGTATAGTTATATAGAATATATTGAACACTTATAATAGGATGAAAGATATTAAACTGCCTTCTCCCGCGAGATTAAACCACCCCATTGTTGCGCACTGATGACAAATACCGGTGTCGTAAAGATTACCTATCTCCAACCCAAAAAAAAGTTGGATTTACAAGAACATTATAAAGCAACCGAGCTTCCCATCAAGCGCACAATCCAAGTGTCAAGCTACTGTTCTAATCCTTCGTTTCTTTATATTTAATTTAAAATATGCATAATAATCCAATTATATAAAATGTTAAGAAAAAAACACTATAATGAGAAGTTAAAGAATTAACTGCCTTCTCCGGTTGAACCACCGCCAGTGCACTGAGGACCAAATACCGGTGCTTTACGATTGAACCATCTCCAACCCAAAAAAAGTTGAATTTAAATCAAAAAAGCAAAGACAGAGATTCACAAATGGACACCACCAGGTGTTCAGCCTGTCCTATCACTCGTCTTTATATGTAGATGTTAAATATTGCATAATATCGCAAAATTATTAAGATGTTAAAGAAAAAGCAATATAATAGGAGTAAGTTTAACTGCATTCTCCGGGATTGAACACCGCATGTTGCGAATGAGACAATATACCCGGTGCGATACGATTGAGCCTTCCTCCAACCCAAAAATAAAGTTGTTTCATATCTGCACTACAACTAGCTTTTCGATTGCCTCATATGTATCTTAAAGACTATTAATGCACAGTAAAAGAATACATTTCTGGAAGCTGTCCCAATTTCTGTAAATGTAAAAAAAAAAAAATAATATGAAAAAATTTAAAAGTATATTATCATATATCTCAAAAACTACATAGCTACAGCGAAAGAATACATTTTTTGGATCCTGGTAAAAATTTCCACATAGGAAATGTAAAAAAAAATAATAAACAAACAATGGGCTTTTTTTTGGTGGATAAGCTCGACCGGCACGGGAATAGTATCATATATATATATTGTAAAGATATGCATTTTATTGTATTAGGGCTCAGCCGACGGGAACACATGGGGACGTTTTTCCATTACCCCGAGGAGCGGCGGAGGAACCCCGCACACCCAATTACCAAAGAAGCGGGTTTGGAGGACCCTCCCGGGCGGGGAATGTAGTTCCTACCCCGTATTCCCGGTAGTCGATACCCCGACTGGCGGGTATAGGTGCGGTAACCTGGGTATCTTTACAAAAAAAAAAAACAAAATTAATAGAAGTCTATTTATTTAACGAGAAACCAATAAAAGTCTCTAAATAGCCTTCTAATATATTACTATAATATTAACAATAATTTCTTTTATTTTTTATTATTTTTACATGTTCCTATGTAAATTTTACCAGGATTCCAAAAGTATTCCTTTTCGCTGCTAGCTATAGTAGTTTTGAGATAAATAATATATATAATTTTTTTTTTTTTTTTTTTTTTTTACATTTCCAGCACTAAAATTTGACCAGCATATCCGCAAATGTATCCGTTTACTGTAATTAATAGTTATTTAGGATACATATGACGACAATTCGAACGTCTGACCCAACGAGCTCCATCAAAGCACATCACCAGGTGTCCACTTTCTAATCCTCGTTCTTATATTGAAATGTAATTTGCATAATAATCGGCAATTTATATAACGAGGGATAGGACCAGGTGGACACCTTGTGAGCCCTTATGGGCTCGGCTTCTTTTAAATTGTCTTGCATCCAACTGTTTTGGTGAAGAATGGCTCAATCACGGTAAGAACGCACCGGGTATATTGTCTCAATCTGCAACATGCGGAAGGCGTTCAATCCGAGAGAAGTCAGTTAAATTCTTTACTCTTCATATGCTTTCTATTAACATCTTATTTATAATTGCGATTATTATCTAATATTTACAGTAGTAGGGCCCGTATCAGGAACCTACGGCGTAGACAGTGGTCATCACCTCGTCTGGCGTTCGAATCTTTTAGAATTGTTTTAAATCCAACTTTTTGTTGGAGATGCTCAATCGTAAACGCACCGGGTTAATTGTCTTCTCAGTCAACATATCGGTGTTGTTCAATCCCGGAGAAGACAGTTAATTCTTTACCTTCCTATATAATGTTCTTCTTTAAATCATCTTAGATATATGCTTTATTATAGCAATATTAAATCATCAATAATAAAGAACGGAGAAAGTAGGGACATGTGCACTGGTAATGCGCCTGATGGGACCGGTATTGCTTTAATATGTTCTTAAATCCAAACTTTTCATGAGGTTGCGAGGAATGGATCAATCAACGACGTAAGTATATATTGTCCTACTTCGCAACAATGCGTGTTTCAATCCCGAGAAGGCAGTTAATTCTTAACCTTCCTATTATATGTCTTTCTAGCGATCTTATATTATTACGATTATTATGCATATTTAACATCATTATATTAAATATATATATATATATATAAATAATAATATCATACGAATATCAAAATCAATATAATAAAGAGTGTATAAAAAAAAATTTGATTATATACCTTATGCAGATAATATAATTATATTATAGCAAAATTTAGAGCACGAAATCGAGAAGTTTCTTAGACCGCATATAACGAATGATCAATACTACCAATTTTAATTAAAGGTGCTATAGAAAAAATACACAAAACTGACCTTACCTTTGATACATTATAGATTTTCCCTTAGACTTAGAAATAAGACCAATGATGTAGGGCGTACCGAAAACTCCTGCATCGCAAGAAAGAGTGGTGTTGCTTTTGAGAAGAGAGTAAACACTTCTAGGGGGGGCAGCTGCCCCCCTGCCCCCCCCCCCCGACGCCCATGGTGAAAACCCCATGTGCGGTTGCTCTTTATAGGAGTGTTGTTCGCCCTTTTACGGAGTATGCATCAACTCAAAAAGCTTTTCTTGAAAGTGTTGAGTTTGAGGTTTTTACCTCTAATCAACTCTCATGTTCTATCTAATTCTCTCCAGTTTCTCTCTACCCGTCAAATTACTATGTAACACTCTTTTTTCTATTGATATTACAATGGACACTGCTCATCTGAATTCTCCAGTCACATACTTCCGACCTTGAGAAGGGTTCGTGAGATACTCCTTTCAATACAGTCTATTTCCTTCTCTATCCAACATTCTAACTCCAGATTTAATATCTACGCTCAATTTTAATTGTAACCTAATGGTACAGTTTGTAATTCACCTCTATTATATATTGCCTAACTACCGTTGACTTGTACGCTAAAAAACCTGCACACTTTCAACCAAATGAAACTGTACCTATTTAGAAAAATATCAGAGATCTTAAAAATGGAGAATACATTCTCTTAAATACTTACTTCGTAATTAAGTTATAGTTTAAAAAAAAAAAATTATAAAATCTATTTGAAGATGGTAGATTTCGTGGAGTTTGCGGAGTCCTCTTCAATTCCAAAGATGAAGAAGAAGAATGTGTTAAAGATGGCTTCGAAAACGTTCGTGGAGTTCTCTTGAATTCTGAAGATTGAAAAGGAGGATGAGTTAAGGATTTCTCCGAAAAAAAATTCGTGGAGTTCATGGATATATCAATAATTATAAAAGATTTTAGGCACCTAACTATTTCTTTGTTGATTTTGTTTTTGATAATTGTTAAATTGATTTCTGATACTATTATTCTGACTTCTAAAATTCTGTGTTTCTCAAGACAATGACCTACCTCTATTTACATTTGTGGTGTTAATGGTTTTCATCGGCCTGGGGTCTGTATTATTAATATAATGGTTTCTATCTAATGTATTCATGGTTTTACATAGAGTGTTAAAGGAAGGTTCACCAGAAAAACTGTCACGAGAATGATATTGCCTACATGATGAACAAAACATTTTGAATACACAGCCTTGTCTTTTTTGGCACAATTTCTCACATAAATGACATGAAAGTGTTGTTTGAGGATTAAAATGAGATCTGTTTTAAATTTGTGTTCTATAGTGATTTACTTGAGAAACATTTAATCTGATATTGGTGGCAATGAAGCCTCTGTTGTTCTTATTTTTTATTCCTGATTGATTGGGAATTTGCAATATATTCGTTTGAGATTTGTTATTTCTAAAAGGAAAATTTATATTATTAGATGTCTAATACAGATAAACTCTGATCTATTCAGGGTAAGATAAAGTTGTGTCAAAGTTGTTTTCCAATTTCTGCGAGAATTGCACATTATTTCGTCCATATAATAAACCGAGAACAAGGAATAATCAAAAGTCGTCTGGTATTCTCATACCATAATGAACAAGTATTGTGTCTTCTAAATCATCCAAAACACTTTGAATATCAGCCACAAATGTAGGAAAAACATTATCAGTCTTTCAAGGTAAGGTGATAAGTTTAATTAATTGTTTAAATCCTGTTTCTACAGTCAATGGACTTAATGAAAATGCAAAGTAAATTCTTCTTAAATTCTTCAAAAGTTCTGGCATCGACAATAGCTTTTATCTTTGCGATTACTTGATGGGATCTTTCCCCTTTCTTGGTGCACATATCTTTTATGTATAGCGAACCTTTCAGTTTCGGATATGATCTTCTCTTCCGTGAACAAGTCTTCTAAATGACGAATCCAATCTTGCACTCTGACACCTTTAAATATTGCATTTACATAACCTGCTAAAACCAGAATATATGTTCTTCCAAAGTATAGCCTTTCTATATTTAATAATCTAGACTCAACAACTGTATTTGAAGCGACAAGCACAACGGAATTAGCGAGAGTAGAGGTAGGAATAGTAAAAGTTGAGGTAGTAATAATAGCTGTCGAATATAAGAAACAGAGATAAATGTTGAAGGAACAGAAGTGGTATGAAAAGTCACAGGAATTGAAATACGTCATCATCCATTGTAAATTGATCTGCCTGTCTTGGTATTAATGTTAATTTATATATTGGAGTTTCCAAATAATCCTTGAGACTCCCTCTTCATTCCGAAGAAAATATTGTAAATCAATGGTTACAAATTTAAAGAATAACAACAATGATTAATTCGCAAAATAATAAATATTAGCAATTTAATAATAAAAATTGAAAACAACAACGAATTTAATTGAACAATATATAGTAATATTATGAAAAAAATATTGAATAATGAATTAAATAAACTTTCTTTTCTAAAGGCCTTTTTAAAAGACAAGAATTTATTGTTAGAAAATTCCAAATGAATGTAAATCAGAGAAAATTTAGGACTTTAAAATCTTTCAAATAGAATAATAATATATATATATATATATAATATATATATATAATATATATATATAATAATAATATATAATATATAATATTATTTATATATATATTATTATATAATATTAGCGTATCTATATATATATATATATATATATAGTATATATATATTTATATAATATACATAATATATATATATACATATATAATATATATATATTAATTATATAATATATAATATATAATGATATATATATATTATTTAAGCTATATATATATATATATATATATATATATATATAATATATATTAGATATATATATATTATATATATATATATATATATATATATAATATATAATATATTATATTTACAATATATATAGTATATATATATAATATATATACTATATATAAATATATTAATATATATATATATTAATATATATATATATAGTATATATAGTTTATATATATATATTTATATATATAGTTATATATATATATATATATATATATATTATATAATATATATAGTATTAGTATAATATATATTATAATATATTATATATTATTTATATATTATTATAATTACATATATATATATATATTTATTATAATATATATATATATATATAATATAATATATATATATATATATATATATATATATATATATACTAATATATACATAATATTTATATATATTTATATACATATATATATATATAATATATATCATATATATTAATATATATATATATTATATATATATAATATATATAATATAAGAAAAATGATGTAAACGAACAAGTTTGGAAGGAAGATGAATTGGGACTTACAAGGTAATAGAAAGCTCTTTTGGGAGGAAACGCGAAAAGGTACAGAATGAGAGTAAGGGGAATCTGCCATAAAATTATGAATAAGGATAGTGTTTTCGTAACTGATGAAATGAATGTAATGGAAAGTGTGGTGGGAACACTTGAAAATCTACATAATATTGTAGTAAAGAAGAGGTTATAGTGAATATGTGTGGGTTTGGTGGTGCAGAGAATGTAAAATTTGGAAATAAGGTAATTAAAGTAAGGGGAGATAATGGGTTGATGAAAAAGTTAAAGAAGTGGTAAATCTAAGGCAAGATGGAATTACTGGTGAAATGATAAGAATGGAGGCGTTTTGAAATGAATGAATTTAAAAGAATCATGAAAGTCGTTTATGGTGGGTAAATTCCATGATACTGGGATTTGAAAGTGGAGCAGTATTAGTACCCTTATAAAGGAAAAGGGAATAAGATTTGCGCATGATAAACTAAGAGTAAAATTAGTTTATTGAGTGTTGCAGGGATGAATGAAAGACTGACGTCGTAGTGACTGAGGCCTGAAAATAAGGTGAAAGAGCAAGGTGCATTTAGGAGGGGTAGAGGATGTATGGATCAAATTTTTACATTGAAACAAATGATTGAGAAAATGAGAGAGAAGAAGAAGTATTTTAATTTTAAGTTTTTTAATGGACTTGCAACAGGGTATGGCAATTAAAATTGAAGCTCTATGATAGTGCAGTAATATATTGGTCTTGGTGGTAAGGTTCTGATGAAATCAAAAAAGTAGTATGATGGATTATGAAGCGTGTAATAAGAATAAATGGAGTTGAGAGTGATTGGTTTTAATATTAATAGCGGAGTGAGGTAGGGATGTGTTATGTCTCCTTGGTTATTCAATTTGGTATAGTAGATGGGGTTATAAAAAAATTAGAGGTGGGAAGTGACAGGGAAAGTGTTTGGATAATGGAGAATGTGGGAGGAGATAGGTGGAGGGTGACCTATCTTTTATATGGCGGATGAAAATTTGGGTTTGTGTGGCCGAGTCCTGAATAAGAGTTTGAGAAGGATTGGTAGAGGGATCTGGCAGGGTTGTAAAAGGAGGGGTTTGAAAGTAAATTGATAAGAATAAGGTTATGGTAGTGAGTGAGTGGTGTCCGTGGTGTGAAGTTATGTTAGACTGGTGAACAACTGGAACAAGTGTCTTAGTTTAAATATTAGGATATATGTTGGATGGAAAAGGAAGGGATGAATGCAGAGTGTAGTAGGAAGTTGTGAATTGGCAGGAAGGTGGCTGGTGCATATTAAATCATTGGTGGATGTTAAGGAACTAAGTGTTTTTAGTGCGCTGGAGGTTTGCATGAGAGTAATGTTTTACCCGTGTGTTAGATGTGTAGTATTGTAAAACCAATTGGTCTGTGTGAATATGAGGTAATAGATCGTAATGTACAATGTGTTTCAGATGCCACAATCTTGAGGGGAGTGTTAGGTGTAGAAAAAATAATAAATAAGGAATTAACGCATTAGGGGATGCTGTGTGGCGTGAAGAAATGCATAAATGAGTGAAATTCCGATATTGTAGGATGGTTTGGTCTTATGGAAAGGATAAATGATAATCAATTGGTTAAGTCTGATGTACAGTAGTGAGTTGTGCTGGGAGTTCCGCCGGCTGGAAGAACCGAAAAAAATGAGTGAGTCAGTAAAAAAAAAAAACCTGAAGGAGAGGATGTGAGTTTGACAGAAAAGCAAGAAGAAAGGTGACATCATATACATATGAATAGAAATGTGCGGGGGTTTTGTGTGAAGGAGTTATGGTTGGTGGGCTGGCCAGGGGAATAACCCTATTTGACGAATACTAAGTGAGGTTCTGTCGCAGTCCTCATGAAACCATAAGTGGTGATTTGTTCTCTGACGCGTAAATGAGGTTTTCTTACTCTAAGGGTTATAAAAGATTTCGACTTGCATTATGTTTCCTATTTTCTACTTTCTCTTTCCGTGTATGCAGATGCACCTCAACCGGTCATACAAATCATGATAAGGAAAGAATTTATATATATAGATATATATATAATATAATATTATATGATATATTATATATATATATATATAATATATTATTATATATTTATATATATATATAAGATATAATATATAATATATATATATATATATATATTATATATATATATATTAATATTTATATAATATAAAGATTTCATATTTAGCACACAAATTCAATATAAAGAATCTTTTGAACTTGTTTTATTAACTAAAGTTTTAATTATTGAACAAGGATATTGTGAAAAGATATAATTTTTGTGTTTTAAAATACTAAAATCAGATGAAAAAAATTTTTCCTATTTATATCTACGTTACTTTAATAAGAAAGTTATTATTTAAAAAAAGCGTAAGTCTATCAAAGTTCTGGCAGGAAAAAAATATTATATTTTATTGGTTGGAGCAGTGGCGTATGTTTTAAAGCTTTTAAATCTTTTAAAGTTAATTAATTTTAAATATTAAATAATACTATTATTACTACGAATATTTTTTTTACCACTCCGTGAAACATATAGCTACGAAACATATCCGCCAAAGCAGCCTGATTTAGGAGGTTCCACTTCGATTACAGCCAGGAAGTTCGTATCAAAATATAAAAAAAGTTATCAAAAGACGTTAGAAATCCACTTTCTCTTCAAGAATTAGGCTATGAAATGTTGTGCTTTGTGCTAGTTTTGTGTCTGTGTAATTCTCTGAAAGGTGTGTGTTTTGTGTTGTGTGGTGTGTGGTGTGTAGTGTGTGTGTGTGGTGTGTGTGTTGTGTTGTGTGTGCTTGTGTTTGTGTGTGTGTTTGGATCGCTAGCAATGCCAACGCTGTCAAGAAGTCATAAAGTCCTCTGTAATCAGTCCGAACTAGAAATGAAAGAAAATTTCCTAGACGTCAAGGAGCAAGGAATTGAAGGTCTCGAAGCTCTGGATACCGTCCTGAAAGTTCTTGGGAATCCTGGCAGGTATCAAAATGTTCACTTCCTCTGTTAATCCAACTGCCAGTTAATCTTTTGCAAGGTCATCTTAGTATTATTCACACTTCATGCTGTGAAAGGCTGTGCTTTCTGTTAAATTGATTAGAAGATGCTAATAAAAGGTTGAGCTTTGTGTTTGGTCCGCTAATTTTAAGTTTTAATGTAATCCGCCATAATATATATATATATATATATTGATGTATATATATAAGTATATAATATTAATATAATATATATATATATACTTAATATATATATATAATATATATATATACTATAATAAATAGTTATATATATAATATATATATATATATAATATATATATTAATATATATATATCCTGAAATTGACAATTATCATTTCACAAATATAAATGATTTGTATTCAGAAATGACTAAATCAAAATGTGTAATTTTACAAATTCATTCTGATGAATTTCAATTGAAAACAAGTTTCCTTTGTAGAAACATATATTAATTAATCGCTGCCGTAGGAGTTGCAACTTATTTAAAATAGTTTTCCATTTTTTTATATTCTTTAATTGCTGCTACTTGTAGAATTTTTTATCAAACCGCATAAATGCTTGATCACAATCGAAATTAAGAAAAAAAAATTTTTTTTTTTTTTTTTTAAGAGAAAATTCAGAAATAAAAAAGCTACAGATCAAAAATAAAATATTAAATAAAGTCAACAAACGAAAAATGTAAGAAATACTAATAAGAACATGGCAGCGTTTTATAAAAATGACTATCAAAAAGTGGTAAGACTGTTTTAAAGCTTTTGTCTCCTCCCGTATTCTTAGAAAACCGTGAGTTGCTACGCTGAAATTTCATTTCCAACGTCATATTCTAAGGGGACGGTCCTTAGGAAGGGGTTTAACTACTTTATTTATGGTAGCAATCATCATCTACATTTTTAGTTATTTCACAACACATCTTTCTAAGATACAGAATGACTGTTCTTTATGTGTGGTGATTGTGTTTTCGATGTTCTGTATATTTCAAAAAAATAAAAGAAATATTTATTCCAGATATGAGTGGGGAGTTTCAATTTTGGCAAGCCGGTTGTTAAATGAAATCCGCAAAAAACTTTTTTATTAATTCCATTGTTTTTATTCCGAGTTTTCTCACTGAGACGAAACTTTCGTGTTCCCGGAGCATTGCATAGGTAGTGATAGATATAACGCAATTTTTTTGTTTAACGATAATTTTACTATAAATCTACCGATTTGCCCGATCCGCATGGGGAAATAATTTTTTAAATTTTTCAATAATTTCCCTCCAAAAGCACAGCGGCAACACGTCCTTTCGAGATTTATACAAACAATTATCTAACAAAAATGTAACTCACCCATTACTGATCAGAAAACTTCGTATTGATCGGGATGGAATAATGTAATACGTATTATCGTGTTTTACATGTTTGAATTGCAAAAAAAAATAATTATTTAGAATGCTTGCGATTTAACTTTTTTTAATATTTTATTTCGATTACATTTGAGAAAACTGCTACAATACACAATATTTTATTTAGATTAATATCGTGTACCACGGTTTGCCGCTGATCACGAGAAAAACTTTTGAAAACATTTGAATGTTTTCCATAACGTATACGTAACTGTCATGTCATAAAAAAAAACTTTTATCTAAACAACGACTTGTATCTTTTATTGTAATAAATAATAAGTTATCGTGGTTTTCATTATTGAATTCAAAAAAAAAATATACATGATTGGGTGGGCATGCAACATTTAAATGATTCATCTTTCTGAAAGAAGATGAAATCTTTTATATTTATAAACTCGACGAAATACGCGTCTTTTATTTAGATCAATTGTTTCGTAATACGCAACAGTTTTTCACCTCTGAGTCATGGGAAAACTTGTTTTTTGAGTTTCAGAAAAAGAAATAATAATTCAATAATTTAGTGATATTTATATGTTATAATTCATCTGTTTAAGATATGAATTTTTCACAACTAAATAATACGGATACACAGAACGTTTTCATTTATTATAAATATTTAAGTATATTGCCCAATCGGTGTTATTGCCTGCTGTCAGAAGTCTGATTCACAAAACTGTGTGTTGGCTTTTGACTCATAATTTCTTTTTTTGTATTTTACATTGAGGCTAGACTTATTTGAGGTACATAAGAAAATCCGTTTAGATTAATTTTTGATGTTTCGATTTAAAGTACGTTGAAGCCTATATTTGAATTATGGAATCATCTCCTAAATAGCTGGAGCTTTCAAATAAAATAATTTTTGATTTTATGCCAGCATGTTTTCTAGAACGAAACGGCTGCTAACAAAAATCACCTAAGCATCATCGTTATACTCAGTATATCGTATAAGTCGCAACGATGTTGTACGCTCCGTAAATGTAAATCCCGAAATCGAATAGCAGCGGAAAGGTTTATGTCTACGCGGATAATCCACTACAAGAGGGAAAATAAAAAAAACGAAACTAGAATGGGTAGACTAATAAATAAAAAGAGTAATAAAGAATGTAGTCATCATCATAAAAGTCTATATGAGAAGAAGTGATGGGCAAAAAGGTCATTGGGAAAGACAAGTTTGACTAATCGTGTCATCCCTAACAACTTCCGTCATCTCTGTATCTTTCTACTATATATATATAAGTATATATATATATATGATATATATATATATAAATATATATATGTTATATATATATATATTAGTAGTATATATATTATATATAATATATATTATTGTATATTATATAATATATATATTAATATATATTAGTATAATATAAAGATAATTGATAATGATATAATGTTATATATATTACGTATATATATATAGTATGATAATATTTATATATATCATATATATATATATATATATATTATAAATTATATAATATATATATTATTATTATAGGTATACTCTCTGGTAATTAGCTATTCTCTTGTTAAAGCACCGTTTTATAAGTTTATCATTTGTAATTAAAAAAAATTTTAGTAAAACCCGTGTATAAAATAGAAAAAAAGCAAAAAAATGTTGTTTGTTATTTTTGGTTCTTAAACACGAACAGTTATATATTATTATAATTATTAATATATATATATATATAATATATAAATAATATATATTTGTATTATATATATATATAATAAATATGTATATATAGTATATAGAGTTTTATTATTTTGTGATATATTGGTGGCTTTGTTGATTGTTGAGTTATCTTTAAAATAGAAGGAAGAAAGTAAATAGAAAATATAGCATAAAATAGTATATAATAATAATATTATCCAGGGGGGGGTCAGGGGGGCCATGGCCCCCCCCAGCGTCCGAAAATTTTTTAGAACACACAAAATGTTAAGTAATCATATCCGTTATTATATAAAGGTGCGAAGAGTTTAATTAATTTTATATATGCCGTCGCTGTCCAGGAACAAATCTCGTAATCCTTTGGGGGAAGTTTTTACAGGAGAAAGAGAAAACATCATATATTATATATATATATATATTATATATATAATATTATTTATATATTATATGATGATATATATAATATATATATAGTATATTATATATAATATATATTATATATTATATTACTTATATTATATATACTATATTAATATATTACTAAATAATTATGATATATATAGTATATATAATATATATATATAATAAATATAATAATATAATAATAATTATATATATATTAGAGCAGAGAGAGATAATTCTCTCTCTCAGCATACTAGTAATGAGTAACCATTGTGGGGTCAGTGTAAAGCTATCGATCTTTGTTTAAGGTATAATAGCAAGTTGCTAGTGAATAGTTATAGTTTTGCAGTTTGTGTTTAAACATTTTTTTGTTCTTGTTGCCGTTCAAATTAAAAAATATATGAAAATTAAGAAAAATTTAGAGACTTTTCCCACAAAAAAAGTAAGAAAAAAGGATAAGATTTTCTGTTATTCAAAGGGAAGGTTTATCCTAAAGGTACCCGAATCAGT